>CM076075.1:28993437-29095937 GCA_038088235.1 Zacco platypus
TATGCCACAATTATTACATTTTATCTCATAATTTAGTCTGTTATAATTATGAGATAAAAAAACTTAAACTTTTGACATCGTAATTAGCTATGAATTTTATCACAATTTTAATTCATGATTAAAACTTTTCATATAATAGAATTATGAGATAAAAAGTCAAAATTATGAGATTTAGTCACAATAAGAATAATAAAAAATAAAATATAATGATGAGATTCCAAGTCATAATTATAAAAATTCGACTTGTCATAATTATTAATGTTTGCCATAATTATTACTTTTTATCTCATTATTTATACTTTGCTATAATTATGAGATAAAAAGTCAAAATTATGAGATAAGTCATAATTATGAATTCATCTCCTCATAATTTTAATAAATGATTAATACTTTTATCTCATAGTCGTCTACCTCATAATTTATATCTCATAATCATGATTTATCAAAGCATGTTTTTCTTATGTGGAGGAAATGAGCTTCCGTACGCAATCATGTACGATTGCAGGAAAATATCAGCACTCTTGAAACACGGCACATGGGAAACCAATTTACGGATGTGATCAAACTGTTGTTTAAGGTAAAATAAAATAAATAAAATTCTCAGAGCTGGTTCAGCTCTGAGAATGAGTTGAAATTATTAATTGGGAAGTGATTCTTAATCTCAGAACGAACTGGCAATTAGAGCAGAAACCGCTTTGAAACGCCCCGAGGATTCGGTAAAAATGCTGTCTTTCAGTGTCCTTTTCTCCTCATTCCGTCTATAATCTCTGAAACATCCATCTTGAAATGATTTATGGGGAGTGTGCGGATTTGGATGAGCCGAGAGAAATTTCCACTCACCCTGGTGCCGTGGCATGAGTGCTGAGTTCCTGAGCCAAGAGGAGCCAATGCCTGGCAGACACCGTCCACTTTCATCACAGTGTGATCCTTCTGATCAGAAGCATTAGGGAAAGATTTGAACAGCTTTATTTTTGGTCTTTTATTCAGTTTAAAGTCATTTTAAGCAGATTTTCTGTCACATTGCCTCTGGAAGTGCTTTCTGGAAGACCTCTTTCCCTAAATATTCTCTGTAATCATGTTCTCTGGTGATCTCGTCTGTTTGTTTCTGTTTTCCGTTATCGCTCTCTCTCCTTTCTCTTTCAGCCTAACACTGCTCTTTTCACTTTCTTCCATTCATTTTTCCCTCTCTCTTTCTCTCTGACAGCAGCGGTCAGACAGCCTCTCTTTAATAGAATCCAGATGAGCTAGAAAAACAGGCCGAGGAGAGGGAGCCATTAAAGTGTGAACCCTGTCATCATTCCTCACGTGCTTCTACAGTCCGCCGGCACGATCTTTACGCAGCGCAGTGTGTGTGCGTCTGCAGATGCTTCTTAAATCAGACAGTTAGTAAAATTATGTTATGATTGATTTACAGTCACTCTGATGCAAATGAAACCTGCTTGATTTTCTGTCAAGCCCCCCTGGACTCAGGTCAGCCCTGCAGATTGACATTTAGATCTGAATCATCCTGGAAATGCAGAAAATGCATAAGGGTGATAGAGAGCAAGAACCCACTTTATTAGTGGTACAAGGCGGCTTTTAAAAGTCCTTAAAGGGATAGTTCACCCAAATAAATTCTTTCATCATTTATACTCCCCTCATGCCGTTCAAATTGACCTTTTTTATTTTTTAAACTGAAGCAGAAATGTGCTTTGATCTCATGAAGGCTGCGTCTGAAACCTTAGAGATCTGACATGTCTCAGGCAATGACTTCACAGGCAGTGTTTGTGCATGAAAGTACTGCAAGAAACTGATTTCCGACAGCCTTCTGAGGCAGCACGATGTTTTAAAGATCTACAACAAAATCTGAGAGTGAATTAGTAAGCTAATGTTTAATAGTAGTTTCTCGGTAGAAATGATGTGGGAAAAGTAGGTTAAAAAAAAATGTAAATTTACAAAAAATTAACCACCAAACGCAACATTCAGATGGCGTTTTTATTTTGTAACTCAACTGTTTGATTGACAGGCGATCTGACCAATCATAACCCCGAATCCACCATTTTGTCTGACAAAGCAGTCAGGGGAGTTAGTAGATTAACGTTAGTGAACTTGTAAAATTGTGTGTACTTGTAGCGATCATCAGCTGAAGTGCCCGGTGCGGCCACCAGAGGGCACTCCACCCTGGACTGTTGCCTCACCATCAGAACTCCGTTTCCCACAATACATCACAAACTGTCACATTCACTCACACCCACGCACTACATTTCCCAGAAGCCCTGTACCTTGTCAGTGATCACCCCAGCCAGCTGAAGCTAATTATCCGGACTATTTATACACCACTTACACACTCATCCAACGCGAAGTCTTGATTCACTAACCCCTGTCATCTCTGAGAGTTTTCCCTTGTCTTGTTTCCCGGTTTGTTTTCTGCCTGTCTGTTCCGTTGTTTGAGTGTTCGCTGCCGCCCTTATTGGATTTACTGCTCTGGATTACTGGCCGCCTGCCTACGACCCGCCTGTGTTCTGTTTATGATATTGCCTTATCTCCGATATCCCTGTTTGCTACTGTTTGACCCTGCCTGTTACACCAGTCTGTGCTTCATTAAAGCCTACATTTGGATCTCATTCGCTGACTCACCCTTTCATTACAGAAACAACATTCCTTCTGATGTTCATTCATGTTTATTAGGATTCATATTTAAAATATTGTAATTTTTAAAAGAAAGTTAAACAATAAATAGCCTCTAGTGTGTCTTTAATGTGTGGTGACAGATCGCTGTAGCTCCTCGTGAACCGATCATCTCTTCATTCTAGTTCATTTATAGCATCAAATAAACATGAATGAACATCAGAAGGAATGTTGTTTCAAGGAAAGCGGAAAGACATGAATACACACAATTTTTCAAGTTCAAGTTCACCAACGTTAATCTACTAACTCCCCTGACTGCTTTGTCGGACAAAATGGCGGATTCAGGGTTATGATTGGTTAGATCGCCTGTCAATCAAACAGTTTGCGAAGCATCAATTGTAATATTGTAATATTGTAATATAAAGATCCAGGAACATGTTGTACTTGGTGAAATCAGGTTTTGCCACATAATGCATGTGTGGACTAAAACAGCACATTTGACATTAAAGAACACATTGATGGCAACAGCGGACAAAGGATTTTAAGTATAATAAGTATAATTAAGTATAATTCATCGTAATAAAGCAGAAACAGTATTGACTGTTATAATGTACATTATTTGAAGGTTATTTTTTGTGCAAGAAAGTGCACAAGTCTGGCTGAACTATGCCTGAGGATAATGACGTGCCACTGGAAAACTGTCTGCTTGAAATGCATTTTCACAAGAATATTAGAGGAAGTGAGAGATTGAGAAAAAGATAAGTGAGATAGTGAGCGGTGGATATCCCAGTAAATGGGGCCTTGAATAAAAAATGAATAATTCGTCACACTCTACAAATTACTGACAGAATGTGGAACAATAAAAGACGGCCCTTTCCTGTTAAGAATACTAAGTTAGTTTAATTGCCATAGCAGATTTATTGTAATTCTGAGAGGTTTATAGAGGTGAGATGATGTAAACGGGTTTGGTTTGTAAATGAGTGACAGATAAAGGCCCGGCGGCAGTTGGTGTAATGTCTTTATTGCATTTTTATTCCTCACAAAGTCGACAAACAAGGCCTATCTTGACAGGTGCTGTCAGACATTTGGGCCACCTCATTTTCCTTTGTGGCAATGCAGTGTCAGTTCATGCCAGAGTGCCACAATCAGTTTGGTTTATTTTGGACATCATTACTCTCAATGTTGAGGCAAAGGGACAGATGTGGGAGTTCATGTTGTCTGCTCCCTGTCACTTTTCCTCTCAATTCTACAGGACAGTCTCTACATAGCATGAGAGAAGGAGAGAGAAAGACAGCCGGTGAGGGAGTTTTACCAGGCGCATTCTCAATGAAAACATTATCCTGTGAGTGGCCGCTGCAGCCATAAAAGAAAACACAACAGCAATAAAAAGCTGACATTTCAATTAATGGCCAACTGCTTCTGCTGAGAATTAAACGGGAATAGTCACAATCTATCTTCTTCCAAGCCCACCTGTGTCACAAGGCTTTTATAGCAGAGCACAGAATGCTTCCTTAATCACATCCATAGGGAGAGACACATCGACTGGTGGATCATACATGCATCATGCTGTCAGATGCAGTAAGGCTACGTGCACGCTCTCGAACAGTGTATTTCGTAGTTCAATTGAAAAATACATTAAAAAATTATTGAAAAAAATACAAAATAATTATAGAAGTAATATTAAATACAGTATGTAATAAACACATGCTGTTATTTTTATTAAAGGGGACCTATTATGCCCCTTTTCACAGGATGTAATATAAGTCTCTGGTGTCTCCAGAATGTGTTTGAAGTTTCAGCTCAAAATCCCCCACAGATAATTTATTAAAGCTTGTCAAATTTGCCCCTATTTGGGTGTGAGCAAAAACACAATGTTTTTTTGTGTGTCCCTTTAAATGCAAATGAGCTGCTGCTCCCGGACCCCTTTCCAGAAGAGGGCGGAGCTTTAACAGCTCAACAACAACAAAGCTGGAGAATCTCACGCAGACAGTGTTCAGCCTTACATTGTTCAAACTGGAGTCGACACTGATGGAGAGACTCAGGAAGAAGTTACAACTTTTAGGCGTTTCTGAACGGTTAGTGGAGAAATTTATGTAGTTGCATGTGTTCTCGGGGGCAGGGTTTATGTAAATTTTGGGGTTTGTGATGTCAACAACCTGGGAAGAAGCTCGTTGTAGTCGCTACCAGCCGTTTGTTGATTTCTGTAAAAGAAAATATCTCTCTTCGCATTGAACTTTGCATGTTGTTTATGCTCAAACAGCAACATTACACGCTAACTAAAGTTAAAGAAGTGAAATCAAAATCAACCACCCCTTTAAAGGCACCTACAATGAAGGAAAATTAAATTACATACATGCATATCTTTTCTGATACTATAATAATTGTAAAACATCTCTCATTGTATGCACATTTGATAAAGATTACAAAATAGAGAACTGTTAAAATAAGCACTACCGTGTTGATGGCAATAACACATGCAGGGGTTTCTCTCAGCTCTGGCCAGAGGCTCCATCCACATCCTCTCATAGATGGACACCAGGTGTTAAAAGACATGAGAATCTTTTAAAAATAAACTGCTTTGGGAGAACTGCAGTTTTAATATGGTTGTAATGGAAGAGCTCAGTCCCATAAAGTGCATAAAACAATAAGCCCTCTGCTCTATGTTGTCTTGCTAGTTGAGCTCGGCTTGTAAAAACACCCCGAGAGATTTAATTGGCTTATCACTAGGATACCACAGTCATCTGGCTGATGCCTGGGTGGCTTCAGTTTACAGGTTCAATAATGTGTTCAGTCATGCAACAAACATTAATTTTAAGAGCAATCAGGAAAGTTATCAGGTGGCTTTAGTGGTTATTTCCGTGGTCTTTATGCCTTTTTAATGTAGAGCCGTGGGTAAATAACTGTAAGTCCTTCAAACGAAAGGAACACAATCATTATATAATGCATGAATTTGTTTAATTTTTGCTATTTGTAACCTCAGAGTTTCCCCTAACTCTTAATAAAGTTTTTATTTGCTTTTGCTTGTAATCTGCAAACGTACTTAAATCTTAATTTCTGCTTCAGTATCAAGAGATCCGTTGTGAGAAAATTAGAAATCTGAGACTTTCAGTCCTTTCAGTCAAAAAGACACATGAGAGGTGACGGCGAGATTGAGGAGACATCTGCGTGTGGGGAAAAGATTTAAAGAGTCACGCGAGTCTGCTGTTGTTAACATTAAGTCAATGGAAAGTAAATCAGCTCTGAATTCCTGTGACTTGCAGCACATCCTAATATAGGAATGAACTGTTATACAATTTATTTTCTTGCATCACATCTCTCAGTAGTTAATGCAGTTAGATGGTGACCCACTTTGGTTTATTTTCCATGCCCACTCTACTTAAAAATACCATTGGTATTCTCTTTATTTATAGCTAAAAGTATGTAATGTGTTTCGACATGAACTTAAAGACACTTTCTCCAATTCTAGTTTAATGTCAGACACAACCAAATAAGTCATTTGTAGGTTGTAAAATGTTTGTTTAAGCATCCCAACACTGATGCAACTAACGGTGAGTTTGTCCAACCATTAACAGATGAAGTGCTTAAGGAAACCCGTTTGAAAACAGTCATTATTTTTGCAATTCATTTGGGACACTATAGTTGCACAGAAACACACACTCCAGCTTTAAGAGAGGAACAGTATACGGCACTAAAGGAATTTAATTGAATAAGAAAATGAATTGTTTTACCATTCAAAAGGTAATTTAATCTTAACAGTAGGCTTTAAATGGGCATCTCTGTCCTTTGAGGCATATATCCAGAGTTGCTTACTATGCATTATATTGACATAATTGTATCCACTCCTCCAACCTCATTGTGTGTAAACTATGCCCTTGGGGCTTTTCCTGGTCTCCTCCTCTCATTCTCAAGACTTCACTTCCTGCAGCACACTTCTTTGAGTACAGACCTTGAATAAACCAATGAGTGTGTTCAAGGAAATCATGAACATTCACACAGAAACCTGATCTCACCACAATCAGCCTCACATCTACTACAGTCAATATATATATAAATATATATATATTTATATTGAATGATTGATTAATTGATCTGGAATCAGCAGAAATGTCTTTGATGAGGTAACTAGCTAAACACTGAGGCCATCAGAAAATGACTGCTGAGGTATTCAGTGAGATCACAGGTCACTGGTGAGGTCACTGATTATCGCCTGAGTGAAGTCACTACTGACCTCATAAAACTAGTTCATATATGATGTCACTAATGTTCTCAGACTCATTCATGTTGTGTATTAAAGGGATTATGATTTCCCTTTTTTAACTTTAGTTAGTGTGTAATGTTGCTGTTTGAGCATAAACAACATCTGAAACGTTACGACAATCAAAGTTCAATGCAAAGGGAGATATTTTCTTTTAAAGAAATCGCTTTTTATGGACTACAAGCAACGGCTGGTACGGACTACAACGAGCTTCTTCACAGGTGGGTGACATCACAAACCCCAATATTTGCCGGACTGCTTCACAAACGAGGGTCAATTCAACACTGGATTTGCACAAAAGATGAACATGACGACACATGCTAGAGATGAGTTGATCAACTCCACAGCAACTACATAAATTTATCCACTAACCGTTCAGAAACGTCTAAAAGTTGTAACTTCTTCCTGAGTCTCTCCATCAGTGTCGACTCCGGTTTGAACAATGTAAGGATGAACACTTTCCTCATTTTGTCTGCGTGAGATTCTCCAGCTTTGTTGTTGTTGAGCTGTTAAAGCTCCGCCCTCTTCTGGAAATAGAGTAACAGAGTTTCATGTTACAATTTTAGAAGACTCTATTATAACTCCTCCATCTCATCTAATTAACAATTGTCCTAAAAAGGAGTCAGACTAGTGGAATATTCATTGCAAGTCACAGACCATGAGCCCCCTGGTGAATTCAGGTAAATTGGGCCACATTTTGTCATTGAAACTATTGGCAAAAAGTGGCCCAATTTTTCCCAATTCAACCCTATATATAACTATTCAGAAAGACATTGGTTATGTTCAAAACAGCATATTAGCATACTGCTCTTACTTATTGTGGCAGGAAGTATGTATGCCGCTGTGCACAGTATGCAAATTTTCTGCATGCATAGATTACCCAGACGACATGCACCAAAATATTCAGGACACAGGACATACTGAACAGAACAGTATCCCACACTGTAACACACTTGACTCAACTTTACATTTGCAGTGATCGTGATGAATAAAGATATGCAAGAATCTCATCTCTACATTTATAACTGCCACAGATGATGGTATTGTGTGACAACAATTTACTGTTTCTACTACGGATGCTTATAATTTCCCTCAAAAAATAAAACTGTAAAATAAATAAAAGCATAGTGTCAAACATGTGATAAGCTAAGGACAAAAATGAAAGAAAACATGTTTTTCCCCACAGGCTATGAATCATTTGAATGAAGAAATATATAACTATTGCATTAATACTGTTGTGCTATACAAAAAAATATAATTCAATAACAATTATAAGCTTATAAACACATATATATATATTTATATATATACACACACACAAAAATATATATATTATATATATATATATATATATATATATATATATACATAAATAAATATTATATACAAATATAAACACACACAAAAAATATATAAAAAAATAAAATATACATGTATATATATACACACATACATATATATGTACATAAATAAATATTATATATAAATATAAACACACAAAAATATATTAAAAAATATTATATATATATATATATATATATATATATAAATAATAATATGACACCCTTGATTGTATACTGTACAGTATTCAGTTAGCTGTTATTCTATTCCAAATACAGCCGGAAAGTTTTTAAGCCAAAACATGTACTTGATTGTTATTTGAGGACTCTGGCGATCAATATCAGTTTGTGGTTTGTTGCAGTAATGAGCTTCTTCTAAGAGCTGACACATGTGTGAGCAGTAAAACACAGAGGGACCCCGACAGTAGTGACACGCTCATCACCAGCCCACTCGACACACCACAGCTGCTGCGAGATGAAATCCCAGGGAGCCGTGCCCGTCAGTTCCCTCCTACAGCGGGCAAGCACTGAAGGGACACGTGTTTCTTGGCGCCACTGAACGTACAGCATCAACATGGTGATCAGAAGAAATGATCCCCACGTGAACGAGCCTGCTCGGAGCAAAATATTTTTGCCAGTTTATAAAGAGTCTGGAGAGTCAGATGTGGGACAAGAAGAGACCCGGCACACCAAGGGCTTCATTTTTGTGCCAATGAATATCATTAGCTATCACTGCTTCTCTAATCAGTCTCCAGGAATATTCTCCACATTGCAGAGCCTCCTCCCCGCCCCCTTGTCATCCCTCATTTTCATTTAGACGGTGCCAGCGCTGATGCATAAATTTTGAATTCCTTTTATTAAGAGGCTTGATTAAATCACCCAGGGAAAGTGGCTGTTTTGCATGCAGGCTGTTGCACATGATAGCGGAGCCTTAACCTTTGTCTGGGTTCTTCTTTTGGGACTTAAACGACGTAGACACAACTAAACATCAGCTCAAGCCTCGAACACACTACACGACTTTTAAAATCGGAACATATTTTAAAATAAATGAATAAAAAACAGTTTAAAAATTCTAATTTGATATAAATAAGTGAATAAAATAAATATTAGAATGAAATAAAAATCTGATCTTTATACATTAATAAAACAAAAAATATATCAAAAAGTATATTAATATAGTGACTAGAATTTTGTTTTTCAAATAATCATTTACACATTTATTTTTCTCATGTATACATAAATTATAGCTGCCTTTTAAATTGTAGGATGAGTGTCCCTTGCATCACAGTGATTATATGGGGATCCGTAGCACCTGAAAAGACTGAAATCCCCAGAACTAAACGACTGAGGATCTCACACTAGGCTTTCAAGTCGTTCCAAACATCGTGCACCTTTTTGCTAGGAGAGCATGACAACTGAAAACTATACGGCTAGAAAATATGAAACGTCTTTTGATATCTTTCGACTGGATGGATTCATAGTCTGAAGCTGTATGTCTGTGGCCATCATACACAAAAGACGCTTCTCTACTGAAATTACCCGGGAAAAATTTGCCCCAAGAGCTTTTTAAAGAAGTTTAATCAATAAATAGCGTCGTGTTTTTTAATGTGTGGTGACAGATCGCTGTAGCTCCTCGTGAACCGATCATCTCTTCATACTAGTTCATTTATAGCATCAAATAAACATGAATGAACATCAGAAGGAACGTTGTTTCAAGCGCGGAAAGACGCGAGTACACACAATTTATCAAGTTCCGAAATTCGGGGTTATGATTGGTCAGATCGCCTGTTAATCAAACTGTTTGCAAAGGGTCAATTTAGCCATTATGTCGCTAAATTTAGCGACTTCCCCGCCCCTTTTGAGACTTTTTTTAAAAGCCTAGCGACAAATCTAACAACTTCTTGGACAAACCTTATCTAGATTCTGTGACTCGCCCACTGATCTATATTAATTTAGAGATAAAAATTAGTTTACCAGTATGAAGTAATTTAGCGCCATTTAACAACCAGTTTTAGCTACTTTCAACTGAAAGCAATTATCCGTTACTGTCTGCGTTTCCATCGCGAGAACCGTGAATCTAGTCCAGTGACGTAGGACTGCGCACGACTTTCCAGTTCCCGCTGGATTTGTGGAGCGTTTAAGTCATGACGGAAAGATCGTATTTATGAGCTGGACGCACATAAACGCCACCACAATGTCGTAAATATGAGTTTTCTTTAAACCCCGAGGTGTAGGAGTTAAACATGCGGAATAATACCACAATATCTAGCAGTGACATTATCCGGCTTTTCTGTTTACAACAAAGCTTATTGCCTGTACAAAATATGGTAGCATTATAATATACCAATATAAAATTTAACAATAAAGTTACAGTTACTTCATAAAATAACTAAAAACATAAAAAAAAAAAAAGCGAAACACACCTGATACACATTCTTTCTTCATTTTCTCTAAATGAAAGTGCTGTGATTTTGTGTAATTAATTGAGAAGGTACACCGCAATCTTCCTCCGATGGAAGTGACGTAGTAAACGCGACTTCCCACCTCAAACTTACCTGGAAGACTTCATCAGACGCATCATTCGTCTTCCGCACACAGGTTTACCAAAGCCTAAACCTCGTCAACGTCCATCTGTCATATTTTTTAAACTCCATTGTTGAATCGAATAGCAAACAACTCTTACTACACAGACTTTTAAAAATGATAGTTGAAATAAAATGCTAAGTGTAGTCAACCAATCAAAATGCTGCGTGAACTTGACCAATCAGCAAGCCCCACCCTCCCCGAAACTTCCAGAACTTTGAAAAAGTACTACCTCCAGGGACTTTCTGAGGGGGGAATTTTTACCCGGAACAGACTGGCACTTACTTTCGGCAACTCCAAACTAGGACCAAAAATTCTGAGCAAAAGTCGCATGCACCGAAAAACAAATTGGCTTTGAAACAAATTTTACTTCGAAATTCCAAGTAAATTGCTAGTATGTGGCAACACATTGAATTAAACATGACATTTTGAAGTAGAAAGACTCTTAAGGCTGGAAGTTGTAAATAAAACAAGACTATTGGAGTGCTTTTCACAAGGAAAAACCTATCGCATGATCGCTCCAAAACTCACAATCGGTCTAATTGCAGCCAAAAGTAAGTTAGTGTAAGTCAGAGCAGCTGAACAAAACGTCCTTTTTACCATAACACATTTTCGCCAATTTGCAGCTGCTAATTCGCTGAAAGGGATGCACAAAATCACCCTAAAGAGGCATGGAATTAGCATTATCAATCATTATCATTAGTCATCTGCTCTAATATCAGAATACGGCAACAAAATAAGAGACATAGAGACATAAAGAGAGGTCTCAGATGCAAAACAAAGCTCAGTTGTGGCACAGGAAATGGATTAGACGCAATTGTTTGTATCATTAGCATGTAATCGCTTTACATCTGCACACAAAGTAAAGTTTCCCATTGACATTTTGCTATTGTTGGCCATTGAAGCAAAAATGATAAGCGAAAGGCCACAGTACCCACAGCGCCTTTGTTCATGAACACAGGCAAAAATGTGAAGAAAATGCGGTTTCAAACAACACTGAGAAACAGACAGTGGAGTTCTGCGATGAAGAGTCAAGCGTAAACGAAAGATAAGCGCTAACAGGATAGCAAAAATATAATACTAACGTTTTAGGTGTGGCGAAACTATGGAAGCCCGTTCCCGCCACTGTTGAGAAAAAAAAAAATTCCGTAAGTCATAATAATGAGAAACTTTCTCATAATAATGACTTAGTATCTCATAATAATGACTTAACATCTCATAATAATGACTTAGTATCTCATAATAATGACTTAACATCTCATAATAATGACTTAACATCTCATAATAATGACTTAGTATCTCATAATAATGAGAAACTTTTCTCATAATAATGAGAAACTTTCTCATAATAATGACTTAGTATCTCATAATAATGACTTAACATCTCATAATAATGACTTAGTATCTCATTATAATGACTTAACATCTCATAATAATGACTTAGTATATCATAATAAAGACTTAACATCTCATAATAATGACTTAGTATCTCATTATAATGACTTAGTATCTCATAATAATGACTTAGCAGCTTTAATTTAATCAAAAAAAAATTTTTTTAGAAACTTTTCTCATAGTAATGACTTAGCATCTCATAATAATGACTTAACATCTCATAATAATGACTTAGTATCTCATAATAATGACTTAGCATCTTTAACTTAATCAAAAATTATTTTTTTAGAAACTTTCTCATAATAATGACTTAGCATCTCATAATAATGACTTAGCATCTCATAATAATGACTTAGCATCTTTAATTTAATAAAAAAAAATTTAAAAAGTTTTTTTTATTAAATTAAAGATAATAAGTCATTATTATGAGATACTAAGTCATTATTATGAGAAAGTTTCTCATTATTATGACTTACAGATTTTTTTTTTCTCAACAGTGGCGGGAATGGGCTTCCATACGAAACTGACAGAAAATAATTTTGTTATTTAGCAAAAACATCCTTCTTACTTTTTTCTTTCATTCCAAATCTTTCTTCGAACGCTTCTCCTCATGTCTCGGACTAAAACTGTGGGCTGATGGGTAATCATATTATTATAAAGACTTCGGATTGAAAAATGTTGTTACTGTGGGTAGTGTGTATTGTGAACTAATGACAGCAAAACTGCCAAGAGGGAGCATACAATATGCATACATTAGATAGCAAATGAGTCTGCTGTGAATAAACAGAGAGATGACATCTGCTTAGCATAGGGAGAAAAATCATATCAAATCACTTTCAGCCTCTGAAAACACTTTATCGCTTATAAAGCTTCAAATCTGACAGGCTTGGCCCAAATACAGCAAGGTTATGAATGACAGGTTTATGTGGATTCATTTGATAATTTGCAGCTGTGTGTAAATAACACATTTGTTTTTAGATGACAAAAAAAGGACAGTGAGAATAAGGATCAGATTACATAATCCATTACACATCACACTGAATAAAGGATTAGTTCACTTCATAAATGAAAATTCTGGCATTATTTACTCATTTTCATGTTCCAAACGCATAAAAAAGCATCCAAAGAGGAGGTTTTTGCAGTGATTTCATGGAGGGACCATTTTTGGCCTTTGGTTCTTAAAAGAACCAACTTTTTCCAATATAAAGAACCTTTTTGCGTAAAGGAAGGGATCCATGGATGTTGAAGCTTCTTCATTGAACCAGGGATGCAAATAAAGAAGCTTTATTTTTAAAGAGTGAATGACTTTCATTCTTCTGCAGAGCACGAAAGAAAAATTGAAGGTTCACACCGCTTTCTTTCCAGCAACGAGAAGTGGATGGTGACAAGGAACTCTCAAAAACATAAAAGTAGTCCAAAACACCTTTGTGATATACGTTTCAACTCTTCGGAAGTCATACGATAGCTTTGTGTGACAAAATACTGATATTTAAGTCAATATTCACTGAGAATCTCACCTTGAAATCTTACGGTCACCAATTACTTCCATTGCATGGAAAAGAGCAGCTTGGACATTCTGCAAGATTTCTCCTTTTCTGTTGTACAGAGACAAAAAAAAAGTCACAGGTTGTTTCGATAAACATGACGAAGAGTGAATGATTTTCATGTGATTTTCTACATGTGCACTATGTAAAAAAAAAAAACGCATGTATTTTGCAGAAGAACATTGTTTTGGTTGTGTTTCAGCTCTGCTTGACTGTGCAAATGAATATGGTTCTTTTTCATAACTAAAAAAGATAGAGATTATCCTACTACTCATAAAACATTCACTACTCGGCTTAAGAGATATAATTAGTTTAGATGACTAGCTGAAGGTTACTCCAAGCTTTATCTAGAGCTGCACGATTAATCGTAAAAAGATCGCGATCTCGATTCAAGCACCCATGTGATCTTATTTCATTAATGACAACGATTCACCGGAGTCTTTTAAACCTTTGACAAAATCATACCGGAACATTCAAATCTGTGTTCGTCCTGTCAGAGCCAGAGAGAGCAGTTTTGAGTGTTACAAATACTCAAATGATCACAAACGTACCAAGATATAAGTTTTAAATTAGCATATAAACATTTACATCTACGATTGCGATCAAAATACAGCAAACTACCTTTTGAAACGAACTTGCCGCGTCAAATAACGGTTGTGTCAATTACATCTTATTCCAGTAGGTGGCGACAAGTGTGTTAAAATTATGTCATTGAATCATTCACTCAAAAACACTGATTCATCTAATAATGAAACAGTTACTAATGAGTCAGTGAATTCATTCAAAACCATTTTTTAAATAATTCATTCAAACATTTTCCAGCAATTTATATTTTGTCAGAACCTCTACACGTTATTTTGTTTGGTTGTATATTCAGTCTCTATATGAAACCAAAAAAAAAATCATGATTCTCATTTTATCCAGAATCGTGCCGCTCTAACTTTATATATATTCTCAATCATCTTTAATGTGATTATGTGTTAAATTAAGTGTTAAATGTCCAAGTTATAAACAAAACGAATGACATTCACTTAACAGCCTATTATTAGGCTATTTATTAACAGTTCATCAAGTGTAATAAATTACATTCAGTTGGTTTTATTATACACTAATGTGTTTTCATATGCATTACATAGTAAGTTATGCACATTTTATTCATATATACTTACAATGACAGTTTGGGGAGACCTGATTTCGAGGGAGGACTAGATTTGTCATGACACCGGAGCAACTTTTCTCTATTTACGGATGTGACAAGACTCATACGGGCGAGTGATGCACGCAAAAACCATCCCGCAGGTCTAATAGCAGGCTTACCGTAGTGAATCATGGTAAGATGAAAACACTTTTTGGAAGAAGGATTGATGATGTATTGCCATTTCTCTGCGTCAGTGATCTCAGGCCATCATCTTTAGATAACAAGCTCACTTATGTATTTAATAAGCATCTTAACAGTCTCCTAGGGCACACACACACACACACACACACACACACACACACACACACACACACACAGCAGGTAAACACTTTTTCACACTCTCCTCCCCCACATGTCCATCAACAAAATGAGTTCAGACAGGCAGAGGACAGATGAGAACAAAAAAGGAAGATATTAGGAATAGCCATTAAATGTGGGGAAAAACCGTCAGGATTTGCTAAATGGTGAAACGCAGCGCACAGGACCGGATGCGAACAACACATTTGTCACAAGTGATAATGTGCAGGTATGCAAAAGTAATGCTAATCATGTTATCTGCTACACAGCGGAGAAATTGTCATGTGGCTGAACAGTGATAAAGTAGCAGTACAGACTCTGCATTTACATTCAAACCACAGAGGTACAAATGTGTGGAAAAAAATCCTGATTCAACAAATTCTTTCACCTACTTTACAGCGGAAACGTGGACATTCGTTTCAGAGTTATCAGCAGAGTCAGCTCATTTAATTCCTGACTCAAAAACTGTGGAGATACTGCAAAACCAGAGACCCTTAAGCCGGAAAGCACACCCTGACGGCCTTGCCCTTCGCTTAATACTGAACTATGATACACAAGTGCCTTGTAAAGGGTCTTCGTACTTGTTTTAGTGATGGAAATCTCTCGTGTAGTTCACTGTAGCTCACTTTGATGATTTCCAATCACAATTAAAATAAGAATGCCATGTTAAATAATTTCAATATTATACATTTTTGTTGAATAATATTAACCATATTTGAAATTTCACCCTCATAAACTTTCATTTAATTGATATAATACATATCATTAAACTACCATTCAAAAATTTGGGGTCAGAAAGACTTTATAATGTTTCTAAAAGTCTCTTATGCTCAACCAGGCTGCATTTATTTGATCAAAAATACAGTATATTCAGCAATATTGTGAAATATTATTACAATTTAAAATACCTTTTTTTAAAAAAAAAAAAAAATCTAATTTAATCATTCAAGCTGATTTGGTGCTCAAGTAATATTTGATATCAAATAAACATTATTTAATCATTTGTAACAATGTAAAAGTCTTGAATGCGTTAATCCCTGCTGGACAAAAGTAATTTCCTAAAAAAAAAAATAAAACTGATCCCAAACACGGTAATGTATATGTTATATAAATCACATTCCCAGAATAATCTAATTTACCTCCAAGTCTTCAATCAACATGAAATGACCAACATTATTAAATAACTATTAACTTCTTGCAAAATGTGTGTTGGGCCGAAGTTTTACAATTAACATAATTAAAATTTGTATCATCTTGTCAATTCAATATACTTTAAGTGGTGTGCGAACATGATTTCAGCTATATTCCAATCAACCAATCAGATTTGAGGGACAAGTTTTCGGTTTATGTCAAATTTAGGCTGTCTCGTTTAGGCGTAACCATGGTTACGTGTTTCTATCCGTGTTATTCAACAATTCCTCCTTATTCTAGGGATAACATTTTCAGACAGCAATGTTGTTCCAGGATCATGTCTTGGCAAAATTACTGTAACAATAGGACTTTCACACTGCGCTTAACCCCGGATTATAGTTATTCTAAACACCGCTTTTAACCCCGGGTAAAGAAACGTTTCACAACTGTAATAGACCCTTTTCACATTTACAGTTTCTCAGAAGCGGAAGTCGTCATAGTTGGGTATAATTACATAGTGGTGAATGACTAAGTGAAATATATTTTTGTGTTCCCATATGCTCAAATAGCAAAAGAAAGGAATCAAGATGTAATTTGTCACTGGTCATTCCCTTAGCCGCTGTATTAGAAACGCCCTCACAACAGCGGTAACTATTTTTTTTTTTTTTTTTTGTAATTTGATGAAAAGGTAATATAATACTAAGTATAGTGTTATAAATGTACATACACTTTTTTAAAAAAAATGAAAATATAAAAAACGTTGCAAGATGATGCTAATGACCGTTAAAACGCGTCATCACAGTCCGTGGAACGGTCTATTTAAAAGCGGGGTTAGCACAGCTTTTTACCCGGGTTATGAAAGCACCACACATTGCGGTGACAAACTTGTACAGTGTGAAACAATTCGGTGTTAGTATTTTAAAAATAGACGCTTAGCAACAACCAATTGATCTCGTACTCATATTTGCCTGCTTTGACAGTCACGGAAACACATTGTAAATAAACCGCGTTTGAGAGGGAAAATGTCAAATGCTGACAGAAAACGCGACAATTTGAGTGAAGATACAGTTTCATTCTTACCTTTATATTCCGAAATGTCCATTCAGTATAAACTCAATAGTACAGGATGCTATGCTAGCGCTATGTTGGCTAAACAGGTCGCGCGCTGCGTTTATCCAATCAATGACACCACAAATATGCAAATCAGAACATTAACCCAGGGTTAAATGTGAAACGTCAATTTATGAATACCCAGGATTATTTGTTAACCCCGGGTAAATTAAGAACAAAGCGAATCGTTAAGATAACCCAGGATTTCGTTTACCCGGGGTTTAGAATGACCCAGGGTTATCTAAGGTATGAAAAGCACTAAAAAGGGCACAATTAAATTTAAGTTTCAACTCACTGGCTCATTCTTAAATTGCGATTTTTCCCAAACATGTGCCAAATGTTACTTGGATATAAACTGGACAAGGACAAAGGAAATGAGCAAATAAAAAAAAAAAGTCATAAAGTACCCATGAGTTTGCCCTTCAAGGACGCCATTGTTGTGTATAAGCTTTAAAGTTCACTAACAGTAAAGACATGAGTGTGTCATTGACTAGAGCTCTACAGTATGAGTAAGTATGCTACCAACAACCGAAAACAGGAAGTCCAGCAAGGGCGTTCCGGCAGGATGAGGAAGAGGCCTTCAGGTGGAGGTGACTGTGCTGTGGATGAGTACAACCATTTCCAGGAAAGTCTGTGACTGAGGAAAAGAGCAAAGGATGCAGCACACAATGAGCAAACTTCCATATTCTGTTGCATTTACTTTCAGACGCATATGGGCACAACAGAACTAATAGCTGAACAGACACCATTTTAACTTAAAACATATTGAAAATTTAGTACCATTTGCAACTACAACCTGTGGGCGTACAAATCACAGTCATTTGAAAAGCAATGTGGATTTGCAAATCAAGACAAAAAAAGAATATATAAAGGAAAGAAAAAAAAGGCAGCGTTTACATAATTTGTTGGATATGGAACTGGATAACTGAATTTAGGTCATATGCAAAATCAAACCACCAGTTTGCATTCAGATACTGTCAGTTTAACTACGGACCCAGAATTCCTGGCAGCGGTTCTGAGGTCACTCGTCCTCCAAGACACGGCCAAGCGGTTTCTTCATTTCCCTCCGTGGGACCGCAGAGGTTCATACAAGTTAGAGGACAGATTTTCATCGTCTCAAATCACATTCTTTTTCTTCCATCAGAACAGACCGCTGGACCTCAGATGAGAATAACGACTCATCTCTTGTGGGAATCTGAGAATATATTATTAACCAACATGCATAACCCTTGAATTATAAACATCAGAAGGAATTGAAAATTATGTATATTGTCTACTTAATAATATATCTTTACGAGATAAAAGAATGATTTTTAAAATGCCATCCCGAACAATCTGACATGATAAACATCCATCAAACGACTCAAGTTCAATATTTGTGTACTAATGTTCCACCTAGCAGAACCCGATTTCACCAAGTACAAAATGTACATGGATCAACATCTTCATTGATCCTGGAGCAACATTCCAATTAACCAATCAGATTTGAGGGAAAAGTTTACGGTTTATGTCAAGTTTAGGCTTACAACCATGGTTAGGTGCTTCAACATCAGTGTTCTTCCTATCATTTCCCTCTGACTTTAAGGAGAACTTATGGCTAGGGTTAGGACTACATTTTTTAGACCAGAATTTTGTTCCAGGGTCAACAAAATATGTTGACCAAGAAACACAGCTAACTCGGCAAAAATCAGGACGTGCCCTATACCCATCTGTCCATAACTGGGGCTTCCAGTTGGGAAACTTGCTGTTAGATTTACAAGACTTCATGTTTGCCAATAGCGCCATCTTCTGTTCTGGTTGCAGCTGTCGATGCAGATCTCAGGAGCAAGAATGAAGAAGGTTCTTGCATAAACGTCCTTTCTGAATATATTATTTTTATATATATATATATTTTTTTTTATACATATAAAATAAAAATATATATATATAATTTTATGAAGGTTCTTGCATAAACATCCTTTCTGAATATGTATATATTTTTTATATATATATATTTTTTTATATATAAAAAATAAATTATATATATAATTTTATGAAGAAGGTTCTTGCATAAACATCCTTTCTGAATATATATATATTTTTTATATATATTTTTTTTATATATAAAAAATAAAAATATATATATATATAATTTTATGAAGAAGGTTCTTGCTTAAACGTCCTTTCTGAATATATATATATATTTTTTTATATATAAAAAATAAAAAAATATATATATAATTTTATGAAGAAGGTTCTTGCATAAACGTCCTTTCTGAATATATTATTTTTTTTATATATATAAAATAAAAAAAAAATATATATATATAATTTTTTTTGGTAACAATGTAAAAGTCTTTACTGACACTTGAAATAATTAAACGCTGTTCTTTTGAACTTTGTATTAAAGAATCCTGAAAAAAAAAAATGTATCAGTTTCCACAAAAATAAAATCTGAATGTTTCTTGAGCTGCAAATCATAATATCAGAATGATTTCTGAAGGATCATGTGACACTGAAGACTGGAGTAAAGATGCTGAAAATCCAGCTTTGATCACAGGAATAAGTTATATTTTAAATGTATATTAAAACAGAAAACTGCCATTTTAAAGTGTAATATTTGCTGTTTTTAATGTAATTTGGAACAAATAAATGCAGCCATAAAAGACTTCGCTCAAAAAACATTAGGTAAGTGAGGTAAGGTGCATGAGAAATGGAGTTCGGTCTCATAGCGTTTCATTCAGATTGACATGAATAAAGATTAAGTAGACGCACATCGAGTAACAAATCACAATGAAAAGCATATTGTGTCAAAGTTCTCTTTTAATCCAAGTCTTAAGTATTGCATAGACATGATTTGTTCTACTGAAGCAGCTGGTAAAACGCTCTACATAAACATGGCTTCCCAGTTAAACATTACATTTTTGTACAAGAAAGTAGAAAAAGCCCTTCACTTTACCTCAGAAATACACAATTATACCAATGTTATGGAAGTTTTTTTCAGCCACGGAATAAAAAAAAATAAAAACAAGATGTAATTCTGACTTTTTAATCTCATAATTCTAATTCTTTTTATATGAACTCGCAATCCTGCGAAAAAAGTCAGAATTGTGAGATATAAAACTTGCTATTGTGAGTTATAAAGTCTGATTCTGACAAAAAAAGTGATATTGTCTCACAATTGCAAGTTTGTCTTGCAGTTTTTAGAAAAGAAAGTCAAGAAATTTACTATTTAGAATTTAGTTCATTTCGCAATTGAGCAAAAAAGCCAGAATTGCGAGCTAAAAAGTCACAAGCTTCTATACAAAGTTGGTTTGCTAACACAGATAAAAAAAAAAAGCTCTTAAATAGCTAAACTAGAGTTCTAGATTAGACAAGATCTTAACAAGATACAAATAAGACGTTTGACAAAAAGTATTAATAGATCATGAAATCTTTCAAACCATAAAGATAAATGACTAATTTCTCTCTCGTCTAGGTCTATCACATTACAACACAACCGGCAGTTTATTGTAAAGGACTGATTTCTTTGTCAAAAAGCAACAGAGTGTTTGGAAACGGACTTACAGACAGCGGCTGGGTCATTCCTTTCTCTTACCTTCCCAGAGGAAGCTTCAGTTCTGGACCGACACTTCTGACAGCGCCAGAACGATTCCTCAGAAACGCCTTTGAGTTAAGTAAGCCGGGTTGACATATAAACAAAACCAGTCTTGCTTAATTCACCTCACACAAAGTAATAAACACAAAATATTAAAAAGAAGCCTTACACAACTTTTGGTTCAGCTGAAATGGGTCAGTAACAGGAAGACAGATGTCACATCTGTGGATTTTGCTCCGCTCCCGCAGGCTACAGCTGAAGCTAGTCAGCGGGATCTGTTATCGACACACACGCACAGCTGTTTTACCCACACCAGCGCGGCGTAAGGAACCCTGGGATGCACAACCTAAATCCACATACACACCCTGATCCACAGAGCGATGTAGGCCGACTCGCATGCAAACCACAAGAAACGCTGCACTACGCCGTTCAAGCCTTCAGTCTTGTCATCTGCGCTAACCTTCCTCAACCGCACCTGCCTCCACCCTGAGTGACCCAACCCGTCTAATAACACGCGCGGAGAGTGCTGCGATAACTAGGGTGTAGTCATTCCCTACGAACAAACCTCACTGAAGTATTGATATATACAGAACTGAACTGAAAGTACACAATCCTCATACAAAAAAAAAAAAAAAGGTGTAGAACTTCCCCAAATTTTTCAAAAGTAGCTAAAGGCTCTTTCCCAACTCTATTCACTAAAGTGCTCTCAGATTTAACTATTGATGAAAACCATAAACTTAACAGAATAGCAATGGAAGAGATGAAATATAAAGCTATTTACACCCAGCAGAGCGCTAACAAGAAAAAGACCCATCTTTATAACACTAGTTTCTTTAAAAGAAAGAGATCAAAAACGGATGATCCCAAACAGGGTGATGTTTAAAGGGGATAATAAAGTGTGTGTGTGTGACCAGATGGCGTCTGGTCCGCTTTGTTCCAGTTGTTCTGCTGGTGTGCAGAGGCTGTAACACTGAGTCACTGAAGGGGGTCTGCTCTCAGTATTTGGGTACTTTGGTGTAATCCTCCTGTTGGACGGTCTTGCACAGGCACATGGACAGGATCATCCCTAAAAGCTGGAGTAAGCAGAATAGACAAGAGATCACAATCTGGTCCCCCACCTCGCTCATACACACAAAACACATTCAGCCGTCAAGCTAAATGAGGACTTCAGACTTTTGGTTTTATGTAAAGCCGATGACTATTACAAACAAACCAGCATTTTTATAATAAAACATTGGTTCGTGGTTATCAATAAATAAAATAATATTTTCTCATCATTTAAATTAGTTTTAATAATTTAATGAATAAATAATATTTAATACAAAATACTTTTACTTTAAATGATCAAATATAAATGCAACTGATTATGCAAAAATGTTTGTTTTTTGGTCTCTAATGCTTTATAATATTTTTTTTTTAAAAAAGACAAAAGTTAAGTATTCAACAACAACTTAAATTAAATCAAAAGTGAGAGTAAAGACAATTTATAACATCACAAAAGATTTCTATTTCAAATAAATGCTGTTCTCTTGAACTTTCCATTCATCAGAGAATCTTGAAAAATCATAAATAATAAGGATAAACATTGATAATAAGGAATGTTTCTGAATCAGCATATTACAAGATTTCTAAAACTTTTGAACAATAGTGTATATTTCCAAAAAATTCAATTAAAAACCATTTTTTGATAATTTAAATTAGCTTTAATTATTGAATTAAAAATTTAACTGAAGTAATATCTAATAAAAGTTATTTTCTTCATTTAAATAAATACAATCAGTGTTGGGGAAAGATACTTTTAAAAAGTAATGCATTACAATATTGCATTTCTCCCTAAAAAAAGTGACTAATTGCGTTACTTATTAATGAAAAGCATCGCGTTACATTAATACTGCTTTATTTTTTCTCAACTAGGTGAGCTTGTTTGTTTTTTAATAACAATAACAACAAAAAAGGCTATTTTTAGCAAACGTTAAACCCCTTTCACACCAAAAGTGAAACGAATAAACCTCAGGAAATGCATATTTACATCTGTACATTAGAGGGCGCAGCTCAAACAAACCATTCCGCTGTGCTGCCATTCTGGATTAAGGAAGAATAGGATACAGAAGAGGGAAGTTCAACACTAAAATCTAATCTAAAGTAAATTTTTGCTTAGGATGTTTGAATTGGATGATTGGAGGTCAGCAGCAAAGACACTGATTCATAAAATCAGATTAAATACATCAAGTATTTGTGTGTAATTTAATATAGTTAATTATTACGCGTTTGCGTAAACTTTTGAGGTTGCATTTCGATGTTTTTATCCATTGAGGAATACTGAACATTTCTCTCAACATGGGAACCGGAAAGCTGTCGGTCCATAAATGCGAAAAAGTCACTTGCGTTACTTATTTAAAAAAGACATTTTGTTGTAAATTGAAAAGTAATCGGATTACGTAACTCAAGTTACTTGATTTACCTCAATCACTGCAATTCCAACACAGACTCCCAGAATAACTCCACAGTTCCTCAGGAGCCAGTCCTCCACACTAGATATACAGCCCTGCACACAGGGAATGGAGAGGAATGAAATAAGCAGAATTGGGGAAAAAAAAAAAAAGTGAAACAAGATATGCATGCTTTGGAAACGATCCTAAACAGACAGAGCTCTGGAAAGATAACATCAGAAGAGACAAACAGAACATGCCAAACTCAAGCTAGGCTGAAATCTAGAACAGTCAGTGGTCTAACTTACAGGAAACTACAGTTTGATTTACAGTAAATGCATTGTTCGCTCATCCGAAAACTGGACTGTGTATATGCTACTAATATAATAGTTTCCAAATGAATTAAGCTATTATTATAATGGAAAAGCATTCAGAATTGCCCTTTAAATGAAGGTATACGAGGGTCCGAAAACTGATCTTTGTGGCCGAATGAGAAGCACAACCTGCACCAGAGTCATGAATCAATTCATTATTAATAAAAGTGCCAAATGCTTGAATGTGGACTCAGAAATATTGGCATGGACTGAATGGTTGAGAAAAGCTGATATCCAGTCAACAAAGGAAATCCATATGTTGCACTAAAAGCAAAAGGAAGGAGGGAGAGAATGTGGCACAGATGGAGAGGTTTGAGCGAGAATTACTGCATTAGCAATGAGAAGCAATCTGTGTGTGTGTGTGTGTGTGTGTGTATTCCCTACATTATGGGGACCAAATGTCCCCACATGTATAGTAACACTAGTAAATTTTGATCTTGTGGGGACATTTTTTTGGTCCCCATGAGGAAACAAGCTAATAAATCATACAGAATTATCTTTTTTGAAAATCTAAAATAGCAGAATATTTTCTGTGATGGGTAGGTTTAGGGGTGGGGGGACAAAATATACAGTTTGGACAGTATAAAAACCATTACGCCTATGGAATGTCCCCATAAAACATGAAAACACAACGTGTGTGTGTGTGTAATGGTGAGCGCTACAACAGTTTAAGCTTTAGTTATTAGTTTCAAGACCAGAAACAGGAAAGTTTACACGGGAATTTGCATCTGGATGTGGTAATGTGTGCAGTAAAGCTGAATGTCTGTACCGTAGTGAAGACGGGCCAATCAGGGGACAAAGCTGGACACAGACCCGTGTCTTTCATATCCGTGCCACTGATGGATTCATTTCTGCAGGAACAGGGATACAGATTCTGAGAATTGTTCCTGTCACTCTTTATCAAAATGTTCTCAGTCCAGTTCGAAGGTCCAGTCCAACCACAGCACTTCATCTGCGAGAGAAAGAAATAAAGCAGGAAAGAAATTTTACACTAAAGTAAAAATGGTATAAAAAAAACCTGCTGTTAACAGACATTATTGCAACTTCACTTTAAGGGAATGATGGAAAATGGCAGTGTAGAAGGAAATGGCAGACAATAGCTGAAGGAAAAGCTCACGCTCACCGTTCTCTGGAGGTAATCCCAGGCATGCTCGGATGTCTTGTTATGACCGGTGTAGTTCACCAGAATTTTGTTCACAATAGTAGACATCTCGTGTTTCAGCTAAAAATAAACGCATTGAGAAATGTTAGGATGGATCGGTGATTTCAACTTTCCAGTGAACGGAATAACATCTGATTTCTCAACAGCCATCATTCTTTATAGAGTGCGACAGTCAGGTTCTGTTCTGGAAGTAAAAAAAAAAAACATTTTCTCCATATGGAATCTGATTTTGAACAATAACTTAAGGCTTTTAAGAAACACTTGTTGTGAGCTCAGATGTTATTAAATCGATGGTATTTGCTTCTGTTAAAGCAGTCAGCCTGCATTATTTCAGCTTATTTTATAAAATAATTTTGTTTAACAGCAGAATTTGTGGTGGAAAAACTACATTACCCATAATGCTGCACATACATTTTCACCAATCATAGAGTCGGAAATCGCAACACGTGTCAAAACGGCTCTTTAGCACTGCGAATGATGCTCTGAAAATACTTAAAGGTTTGCATATATATGCATGTTCTTCAATAACCTTAAAATATATTATTTTAATATATAATCAACATTTGTAAATGAGTAGTTTTATTTTGCTCCATCAGTTTTAACTCTATTATGCTGTTCACAATGCTTCATGGGATTGTAGTTCTTTCCCTCACTAACGCCGTTAAATACCTCTGTCCGATTTTCAAAATCTCTTTTGCTTCAAATCAAAGTTTGTAATATTGTGATTCACCTTGTAGCTGATTGGCTTGGTTCATGGCTTATTAAAAAATCCCTATGGGAAAATAGATGGAAAAATTACTTCGGGAACCATTGCCGCTGAAAAAGGACTGTTGCGCTCCATTGCTGGAATATTTATACGCTACTATTCAAATATTTAGAAAATATTTTTTGCATTTGTTAAATTAATTGAATCTTCGTTTTAAATATTTTTTTTATTATTTAACGATTAATAACAACTATTATTAATTTTTAAATATTTTTACAAGTCTCTCATGCTCACAAAAGCTTTAGTTATTTGATTAGAAATGCAGAATAAACAATAATACTGAGAAAACGCTGTTTATTTACTTTAATTTATATTTTAAAAAGTAACCAATTCCTATGACGGCAAAGCTGAATTTTCAGCATCATTACTCCAGTCTTCAGTGTCACATGACCCTTCAGAAATCATTCTGATATGATGATTTGCTGCTCAAGAAACATTTCTGATCATTAATGTTGAAAACAGTTGTGCTGCTTAATATTTGAGGAATTTTTCAAGATAATTTTCAAGTAATTTTAAAAGACATTTGAAATGCTTCCAACACTACAAATGTTTTTACTGTTCCTTTTAATCAATTTTATGCATTCTTATTGAATAAAAGTAGTCTTACTGCCCCAAAACTTTGAACAGTAGTATATTTTTGGACAGTTTTTGATCATATAATTGATAAAATTAGCATGAACAACTAAAAAAAAAAAAAGAACCACCCTTTCCATTGCAAAAATGTGTACATTCACGTCGAAAACCTTTAAAGAGCAAATCACTGTTAAAGTGAACATCTTGAGAAGCACTTGTGTGTAGGAGGTGTGGTGCTGCCGACAGCTTTGAGGGAGCGACGGCAATGATGAACTAAAACTGCGAAACACTGCTTCTGCAGCGAGGGTGTAAGAGACGCCTGCAAACCTCGCCCTGTTCTGGGAAAGCGGTCACCATGCCCTGTGGTGAAGCATAAAGAGAAAATGGAGCATGCCCAAGCACAGACTCCAATTACCTGCTCTACAAGAAGACTAACCACGCTATAATATTCAAATATCTACGCACACATCTGATAATATGGACACAAAGAACCTAAACACAGCAAGTTAAGTTGAGCATTAAGCATGAGCTTACGGCTGTGGTTATGATGCTACTTAACTAACACTGATATGAGGAAGGCTGACCCAGCACAAGTTGCATTAGAGGATGTATATATCCTTCCTAATACTATAGAAAAGCTGTTAAGATGAAGAGAAGCTCCTGTTGTTTTTTTTTTAAATCATCTTACAGCCGTTTGGTGTGAAATGTCTGTGGATTCCTGAAGAGGGCGCTGTTGTAAACCGTGTGTGAAGGCAGTGGAATCATCCACATCAAACACGCCGTCTGTTTTCGTTACTCACGGAAACAACTCGTCACACCACACACCATCTCATGTGAAAGGTGAACGTTGTGCAACGGAAAGCGAATTAGTTCCACTTCCTCCACTCAAATGAACTAGGAAGTGGAATATACCGTAGTGAATGCTCAAACTTTCTTCAGCTGCTTCATTTTAAAATCCCAGTTTCTACACCACCTGCTAACTTGCTCTGACATTTCCAGTCATCACCCAACACGACGGGGTTAAAACCAAAGGGTTAAGAGATTACAGTCACAGCTCACTAGAAAGTGTTGCGAGTTTGTGACACTGTTGATCGAAACATGCAAAGATCAGAAACTCATCTATTCATACTGCTAGATAATTTAGGAGAAATCAGAAATATTTATAGATCAACACTGTTCCTGATTAACTAAATCAGACGTTTTCACGTCAGACTAGTGTTGGAGAAGCCATTTATAAATGCAAATCAATTTAAACTGCAGTAAAGCCACTCTTTTAAAAAAAGTTAGCTACTCTAAAACCTATTAAAAAACAGTAGCTATCTACACTAAAGCCCTTTAAGGAGGTAAAATCTTTCAGATTATCTAATTTCTTTTTTTCAAAGCAAAGTCGTATTTATCAGGCACAAAAACGCAGATCTCATTCAGAGTAGAATATTTGATCTTACACAGATAAATTTACATGAAAAATAACTAATACACATCAGTATTTGAGTACATCTCAGTCTTCTACGAACCTTGGCAACATATAACCATAACGGTGTTATTTTTAACTAAAACTATTCGAATATTTTACGTTAATTGAAACGAAGCTGAAATTATATATCCTAAATTAACCAGTTTTGGGGAAAGTAACTTTTAAACGTAATATTGTGGTACTCCCTAAAAAAAAGTAACAACTGAGTTGTTACTTTTGAGTGACTTTTTCACCTGGGCTGGGATTGCTCATTTGTTTCTTAACAAAAAAGGTCTATTTTTGGCAAAAGTAAAGGTCCTTTCACACCAAAAGTGAAATGAAGGAAATGCAAATTCACACCTGTACAGTAGAGGGCGCAGCTCAAACAAACCATTCAGCCATTCTGGATTGCAGAAGAACAGGACGAAGGAGAAGAAAGTTCAACGCTATTTCTTACTCCAGCAAATATGACGTTTATCGAAAGTAATTTTAGTTTATTAGTATGGTTTAACTGCATTTAATCTCACTTTATTTGCTGCTGACACATTCGATGAGCCAAAGTATAAATGTGCTTAATTACTGCAGGTTTGCGTAATATTCCCAGTTTGCATTTCACAGTTTTTATTCATTTTGAGGAATAGTGAATTGTTTTTGTGCAAGTGAGATGAGTAAACGTGCTCACATTTAGTCTAGAACCACAATAAACATGTTCACACACAACGCCTCTGCACTTTTTGAGGACGGAAGAGCGGTCAATCGATACGTGAGAAAACAAAGCAACTTGCGTTACTTGTTTGAAAAGGTAACTCGGATATTTTGTTGTAAATTTAAAAGTAATGCTACTTTCCTAGTTACTTTAAAAAGGTAATCTAACTACACAACACGTTTCCCCAACACTGAACATAACAAAACCATACACTTTCAGAGGTACGGTAACCTACCAGGTCTCTCTGGAAGTAGATGAGGACAGCGGCTGTCACTTGGGCAATGAGGATGAGGAGGAGACAGGTGAAGTACTGCAAACAGAGGATGGAAAAATGACTGGACACTCAAACAAAAGCTAGAACTTTTTAAACTACACACTTTCTGGCTAGTCTTGACAAACCTATTGTTCTAGTTGATATCTTAGCCATTAGAATTCAGACAAACACATTCATTTGTTTATTGGACAAACCTACAAAAAGCACATGACAGCTAGCTAATGTTAATTTCTAAATGGGTCAAACGGTTTAACAAAGACTTTTGCTGACCGCTAAGCTTGATCTTGTGGGTACTAATATGGCCCCCAGTTCTTCCATGGACATCCCCTAAATCTGACTGGCTTATCCCCGTCACTCCAGCTCAGTAAATCCAGCAGCATTAACCTCAGAGAGCCACTTCAAACTCTTTATCATGGTAATGGGGAAGGGTTTAATGAACCAGACGGTCTGGGCACGCATAAGTCTGGTCTTGTTATGACTGCGATTGCGACTGCGTAGCAGCAACTCTGCGCATTCTCCAGCTTCTGTGAACGGTCCAGTGCTCAACAAACTTGTCCCGCAAAACCTAAAGCTATTAACACGCTACAATTTTATTTTATAAATAATGAATAATGGACTTTTGCTGCTACTGAATATGGCTAGAAGTGACATTCATATTAATAACCTGGAGAAGAGAATGAGCTGGTTGTAGTATTCAGCAGTAATTTAAATATAAATAAATAAAGCAAAATAAAATAAAAATAAGAGCAGGAGAGCCAAACCTGGCTGGCTTTGATTTAGTCAGAAGTAATAAATAAAACAAAACAAAAATAAAAATAATAATAAAAAATATAAATAAATAAATAAATAGCGCAGATATTGAAACTGGTTGACTTTGATTTAGTCAGAAGTAATAAAAATAAAATAAAAGCACTGAGGCAAAAAATGGCAGACTTTGATTTAGTCAGCTAAAATAAAATTAAATAAAATTAAATAAAAAGCGCAGAGGCCAAAACTGGCTGGCTTTGATGTAGTCAGCTAAAATAAAATAAAATCAAATAAAATAAAACGCACAGAGGCCAAAACTGGCTGACTTTGTGCTTTTTATTTAATTTAATTTTATTTTATTTTAGCTGACAACATCAGAGGCCAACACTGGCTGGCTTTGATGTAGTCAGCTAAAATAAAATAAAATAAAAAATAAAACAAAATAAAAAAGGCACAGAGGCCAAAACTGTCTGGCTTTGATGTAGTCAGCAAAGGTAAAAAAAAAATCAAATAAAATAAATTAAAATAAAAAGCACAGAGACAAACTGTTTGGCTTTGATTTAGTCAGCAGTAAAATATAAAATAAATTTAAAAAAAATGCATAAAAATCATGAAATAAAAAAATAAGTATTAAAAGACTAACTCTCTCTCTTTACTCACCAGTCCAAGAAGGCAGCGGACCTCATAAATGGCACCGATGCAGCCCAGGAAACCCATAACCATGGACAGAGATCCAATCCCAATCAAGATGTAGGCGCCAGCTTTCAGCGTTGTGGAGGACTCGTCTGCATAAACACAGACACCAGTCACACTCTGACAAGGACAACTTTAAAAACAATTCTCATGAAGGAAAAAGTACAAAAAAAAGAAACCTCAGATATTAAAATGATAATCAAGATCACTTCTCTTAAATGATTATTATTTATCATCACACCACAAACAATTAAAACCTCAAGCAAAAACTGCCATAATCTAATATTTAAACTCATGCAGCAGAGAGGCGGAAAATAAAACCACGTTTAGAGAATGTGTGAGAAAGGGGAGGATATTTCGCACATTTTAGACAGTGACAGACCAGTTTCTCTGCAGCTACACATCAGTCTTCAGGTTCAGTTCAGATGTGTGCAGAAGAAGTCTCTTTGACAGGAGAATATGGTCTCAAAAATGCTGTTCAGTAAAAATCACCATGTCACTTGCACTTCACCATATCTATATTTTTAAACCATGGATGGAGGTCTTATTGTGACCCAGAAGCATGCAAATTTTCTTCTAGTCTAATAACAATGTTCAGAACCTGATCTAAATTAATTTCACTATTGAGCATGAGAAAGCCGAACCACAATTGGTGTGGCCAACATCCTCATAAAACCACAAACCTTCTACGCTTCTATAGTGGCTTAGCATATGAAAGTAGCTTAAAGTTACTGAGTGGAAATTGTCATCTATTTTCTCTGAAATCTCTTATTAAAAACTGGCGCCGAGCTGTGGTGCTCATGTGGGTGGGCAGGTTGTTGTTACCATCCTTAGCTACATACAAATCAGTAGCTTTAGAGTTAATTAAAGACATGAAACTAGCAGTCAAGCGGGTGAAAAATAAAGTCTCGGAGCACATGTCCCTCCAAACATTCAAAGCAGAAACCAGTTCAGCTGCTCGTAGTTGTTCAGGAGGATTCTTTAGAAGATAAACAAGGCAAAGACATGTGGTTGCAACTTCTTCCTGAGTCTCTCCATCAGTGTCGACTCCGGTTTGAACAATGTAAGTCTGAACACTTTCCTCATATTGTCAGCCTGAGATTCTCCAGCTTTGTTGTTGTTGAGCTGTTAAAGCTCCGCCCTCTTCTGGAAAGGGGGCGGGAGCAGCAGCTCATTTGCATTTAAATAGACAAAAAAAAAGCGTGTTTTTGCTCACACCCAAATAGGGGCAAATTTGACAAGCTATAATAAATGATCTGTGGGGGATTTTGCGCTGAAACTTCACACACATTCTGGAGACACCAGAGACATCCTGTGATGTAGGTACTAGGTCCCCTTTAAATAAAAAAACATCCAAAATGAGGTTATGTTGCCCTTATATGACCTTAAAAGCAAAACTGTGACATCACGTTTGTGACAGATAACTATTTTGTTTTATATACAGAGCATAATCGATGGTCCGTAGATTGCCTCTCAACTCGAGCAAGAATTCTGCGTCACATTTCTAAACACATGCTTCCTGCATAGCGCATAACATCTGTCTGAGGGTAAATTTGAGGTTTCCATGACCACAGTGTGCGCTTGCTCACAGTTGCTGTGATGTTTCAAGGTACCGTGGCAAACACCCGTCACATCGGCAGAAATTCAGTCACAGTGGCGTTTTCCACTGGAAAAATAATCGTAGACCCTTTCAAGCACCATTTACATGATATGAATAGAATATGCAAATTTTTTTTTTTTTGGTCAAACTTTAAAGGAGAAGCATTTATTGACTTCCAGCATTTAAGGGTGTGTTCACACTTGCAAGGTTTGGTATGATTAAAACAAAGCGATTAGTCTATTATAGTGTGGTTCATTTGAATAAGCTGCTGTCTGGACCCTGGTGTGCACCAAACAAGCAGAAACGTCTCAGTTGTTGGAGTGGTTCAACTGAAACATGAACATCACAGACCAAAGAAATGAACCAAAAACAGGATGCGATGCCACAAGATGATACTACGTTGCCGATTAGTAGTAGTTTGTACGTGCGCTTAAAGGGACAGTTCACCCAGAAATGATTATAATTATTCACCTCATGTCATTCCAAACCTGTAAGGAAGACTTTTGTTCATCTTCAGAACACAAATGAAGATCTTTTTGATGAAATCTGAGAGTTTTCTGTCCCTCCAGAGACAAAACTACCACTTTGATGCTTCAAAAAGTTCATAAAGAGATCGTAAAACTAATCCATATGAATTGAGCGGTTTAGAACAAATTTTCTAAAGAGACATGATCACTTTATATGACAAACAGATTGAATTTAGGCTTTTATTCACATATTCATCAACTATTATATATTTTATATATTATATATGAATAAAAGCTTAAGTTCTTCATATAAAGTGATCGAGTCTCTTCAGAAAACTTGGACTAAACCGCTCAGTTCATATGGATTCATTTGACCTCTTTATGAACTTTTTGAAGCGTCAAAGTGTTAGTTGCAAAGGCAGTCTATGTAGGGACAGAAATCTCTCAGATTTCATCAAATAGATCATTTGTGTTGATCTATTGTGTAGTCAAATGACAGTCTTACGGGTTTGCAAAGACATGAAGGTAAGCAATTAATAACAGAATTTTTATTTTTGGCAGAACTATCCTTTATTGAACGAATTGTTTTGACTCCTTTACACATTTTATAAGCTCTTTGGGAGTTATTAGCTGTAAAAAAAATACCACCATATGTACGCACAATTGAGCGCGTTTGACACACGGCATTGTTTTGGATGTCCGGCAAGTTCCGTTGCAAAACATACATCATGAAAGCTGCTCAATGAGGTTGCGAACTTATCCTTATGCCTTTTGTTTTGTATCTTTAGGTTCAGGGTTGAAAAAGACAATGCACAACAAGACCATGCATAATTTTCATTTTTGGTCCAGACCAACTGAACCAAGAGAAACAAACTACAAATGTAAACATAACCAAACACGTACAACTTTAGGACCCTGCAAACATTTGAAAGTTTACATAGCAGCCGCCTCATGCTGTAACATGTTCTTGTTTTTGAGTTATAGCCTACTATTTTTATAGAACTTTACTGCACAAATTAATGAGTTATTTGAAAAGGAAGTAAAACGTTTGTGAAAAATGGGGATGAGAGCACAATGATAAGCCTTTCATGGCCATGCAGTTGTGCGGAAGTCTATAAAACTGGGAGGAAGGGAATAAAATACAACCGAGATCAGAGAACACACCTTACAGTTATTTTCGTGCTCAACAGGGCCCTAAACCACAGACTAACAAACTCCTCATGGAGTGTGGGAGAGACTACCAATGGACTCCCACAGTAAAAGAGGACAGGACTACTAGACCTTGTGTGAGCAAAAAGCCAAAGTCAGAGTTGAGGGTCCCCAAGTGTGAGGATATCCTAAGATATTCCCTGCTATCTCCAGAGGAACAGCTGAATCAGGAGAACAATGTTGCCAAAAATGGTCATGATAACAGAGACTCCAGCGCTGTGATATCTGGAGACACCGGAACGGACAGAGTGAGAGGAAAGGATGGCGGTGTGACCAGCTTGGCAACAATTTTGGAGCCTGTCAGCTTCACATAAATATTCCCCTGCAGTAATTTGTTTAACCGAGCACATGCTATATATAGAGTTCTTTAAACCACCATGATCTTGACTGAGGGAATTTGGCTTGGTCTTATGAAAATATTTAATTTTAATGTCTATTTTCAAACACTGTGCTTCAATTCTGAAATTAAGTTCTCTTAAAGGGATAGTTCACCCAAAAAATGAAAATTCTATCATTTATTGACCATCAAATCATTCTTTCTTTCTTATGTGGAAAACAAAAGATATTATGAAGAATGTTGTTGGTAACCAAACAGGTACCCAATGACTTCCATTGTTTTGACACAAAAAATGACAACTCAGAAGAAAGACATGAGGGTGAGTAAATGGCTTTAATCCATTTTTAAAGGGAAAGTTTACGAAAAAAAATGTTAATTCTGTCAAAGTCCCTTTAAGGCAAGTCATTTCACCTTTCAGACAGCAATGCTAGTCATGCAAGTGCATCTCCAATCTCTTTAAATTGGGAAACATCAATTTCTCCAAAGCGGTTCACGATTAAATTTCATTTTTCAAATCTGACAACAACGGTCTCATAATTTTATTTTCTTGTGCTCAAATAGCATTAAAAAACCCCATATTTTTCACACTAGACCAGCCAATGCACATGTGCAGTCATAGGTGAGCGTCTCCAAGCATCCGAAATCAAATACTTCCCAACTACATAGCATGCAAAAAACTGTACGCCAACAGAGTAGTATGTCCGAATACATAGTAGGCGGAAAGTACTACTACTTCCGGCGAGATTCTGAAGCATGCTTTCGATGGACACTTCACTATCCCATAAGGCCACGGGAGAGGATTTATGAATGGAGGTGAACGGATGCTGGTAGGCCTACATTCATGCTATAAAGTAAGTACTTTTAAAAGGCCACAAAGTAAGTCTGTACGTGTTTTTAAAAGCACCGACTGACTGCGACCGGAGCTTCTGACGGCAGCTGCAGTGACGAAATGACTTTACCAATTAGCGATTGGCTCTTTCATTCAGAAGGCGGGACTTATTCCTTCATATTGTGCACTGCACCTTCTTCCATTCATAGTACTATGAGTGCGCCGTCTTTGTATATCTAAACGCTCTAAAGCATTGTTGAAAGCCAAATCAGCGCTGAACAGTTTGGAAGCATTAATAACAAATCAAGAAGATTTATGCTAGTTTTCCACTCCCGTTTTCAGGTTCCACTCTTTTTCAGGATGGAGTCTTAGTGGCTTTGGCTGTCCTGCATGAGTACGAGTCTGATTCACCACAAATCATGTGTGTTTAATGTCTTTGGCTTTTTTTATATCATTCATTTAAGATTTAATATCTTTCTTCAGTTTTGCAAACTTTCGCTCTCAAGATGGTTTACTTGACATCTGTGCGGCCGCATGAGTGGGTATTTAAACGGAGAGCAGTGTGGGAGGGGGTTTGTGGAAAATTTGGTTAATGGCAAAAAAAATTCTCACTCCCCACGCCAAGCGCACACATAACAGCTGCTTTTACTGTGCATTCCCATGTATATCAAATAAACACCAGTTTGAACTCAAGAGTGAAGACAGAAAATGTTTGTCTTAGTGAATAACTGTCAGATAATAGGACATAAAAGAGAATTCAAAAGTTTAGGGTGGATCAACTTTTTAAAATGTTTTGAAAGAAGTCTCTTATGCTCACCAAGACTGCATTCATTGGATCAAAAACACAGTAAAAACAGCAATATTATGAAATATTACTAATTTAAAGTAACTTTTCTATTGAAATATATTTTAAAATGTAATATTATGTAATTTTCAGCATCATTACTCCAGTCACATGATCCTTCAGAAATCATTCTAATACTGATTTGCTGCTTAAAATTGCCACAAATTGCCACTAAAGTGCTATGAGAAGAATTTCACACAAATGTCCCCTTAATATATGAGAAAATATTTGTGCTACCATCACAAATTGTCACCGCTTTTAATGAGACATATTCTCAGGGACACTATTGCATACATCAGAACAGGAAAGTTTGTGACCGTTTTTGTACTTACGCAAAACTGTGATGAAACTCTGATTATCCAGCATGGCCCATAATCCAAAGCCCATGATTACAGCTCCAAAAATCTACAGGGCAAAAGAAACAGGCATGAACAAACACAAAGAACATGTGGCATGTGTGTGTGTCTCTCCTCCTGGGCCCGTTTGGGTCCTCACAGCTGATCTTAGTTTGAACTGTGACCGGATTGGGGATGAGAACGCTGTGCTGACATTAACATACCCCAGACAACTGTTAAAGAGAGACAGCAACTCTCCACAGAGTTCTCATGCATTCCAGCCACAAAGCTCAAAACTAATGGATCCAAGGTGTCCTCTAAATGAACTGGATCAGAGAAGTTTAATTTCCTCTTGTCCCGTTATCAGTCCGGCGTCTACGGATTCTACAACTGCGCCGCTGTGGAGAGGGAAGCAGTAAAACACCAGGCTACTGTACAATTAAAGGGCCTTCAGGAGGGAGAATCAGAGAGACGCATACACTTTTCATTAACCTTTGACCCTTTATAACATGTCGAGCTGAAGGTTGTAGAAATGCAACAGAGAGAAAAGCCCAGCTTCCTCAAACTTAAACCATTTCCTAACAGGAATTTCCAAAATAATCACACTGCTCTGGGTATTTTTGTTTTTGCCCCAAAATAACAAATGCATGTAAAATATCATGTCAAACACACACGCATATACATATATTTATATTTTTTTTAAATAAAAAAAACCTTGCTCATACTCACCGTTGAACCACTTGCTATTTATGCATTAATAATAATAATAATAGAGATGCACCGAAACTACATTTCTCTGCCAATGACGAAAACTGAATTCAAAATGATATGGGTTTGATTTTCTTACGGTAAAAAAAAAAAAATTTCTCCCAACTAATTCTGTGAACTACACTGGGAAGCCTCTCATTTGGTTCATTACTGTACTATTAGAGGTTAAAATGAACAAAGAGCCCAAACTATTATATTTAACTGCTATTTATTTTCAGATATAATAATTACACTCAAATAAAAACTGAAATGTTTGTATACAACTCGGTTGCACAAAGCGGTTTTCATAAACGCTTGTCTTCATGACAAATTTATTCAAACACGCATATATAATTAACAGTAAATAAGCTCCTCTCGTGTGTTTTTTTAAAGCTAATGAACTGAACATTAGAAAACTTTCCTGAGGTAAATGCAACGATGTTAAGTGACATTGTTTAAGCCATTTTACTGACGTCTTTCCACGTTTGAAGCCGTTACATGAGACACGATACATACAGTTGTTGTACTGCATCTTTCAACATACCTTTTGATGTTCATGCATGTTTTTGGTTTTTTTTTTTTAAAGTAGAAGAAAAGACTCGAGCGCCATCCTGCCGCTTAACCTAAATGCTACAGCGATCTGTCACGTCAAATTTAAGTGTCTCTAAACACCATTTCTTCTTTAAATATCATGAGAAAATGTACAGAATTTAAAAGATGTGAGATATTTCACGCTCGACCTCAGGGCATGATATTAGCAAAGAAGTTAGTGGTTTTACAAGCTGCTCAGCATTTTCACTGGCCACAATTTTGACAGATGCCATGGAGAAAAACTGCCATACAGATCATTTTTAATATCATCTCATAATTTGGCAGCAGGTATATTAGGCTGCTGTCACTTTAAGACCTGACGCACTGATCCATTATACTGTTACACGCGTTTTCCTTTTCAACTGTTTATGTTCATGAATGCGTTTATGTCAATACACACCAAGACTGGCATTGTGACATTATTTTGTGTGTATTTGACCGTTGACCGGTGAAAAAGAACTCAATTTAGCCCTGAGAGGCGGCTTTATATGCATGCACTTTCGCTCGAATCTGCCCGAATTAGCTCAGCTGGTGTCGTGAATCTACACTAAAGAGTTTCAGAATCAATATTTTTAGCAATTTTTTTTTTTTACAACAGAACACTTAGTTTATTTCAGATACCGTTTTTAAAAAGACTACAATTGAAAAATGTATATAAACTCAACCCAAAGTGTCTGCGTTACACGCCACTGCTGAAACCCACTCGCATTTGGCAAGTGTTAAAGCCAAGCCCGGGTCGACCCGAAGACCGGAGCTAATGACAGGAAGCCACACGGCTAATGAGCTGAACTCCTGCTGAGACAATAAAGGTGTAGGAGTGTGTGCACTTACAAAGAAGAGGAGGTTGAACAAGAACAGGAAGTACTTGGTGGCGGCAATGCATCCTTTCCCCATGACTGCTGCTCTGTAAAAGAGATGTAAAAGAGATGAACACCAGTGCTGATGGAGAAAAAAATTATAATTAGAGAGTTCCCTCAGCACATTGCTAAAAACAGTCAGCAAATATAGTTTTATCTCTCGCTAAATCACAGCTGCAATGCGGTTGATTAGTTTCATTTATTATGAATGATAGTAATATAACTGTAAAGAAATAATTGGAAACCCTAAAAAGAAATGGAAAGCTTAAGTTCCAGTGTAATGAATTACACTACAGCACAACACTAACCGGCATTGGTGGAAAAAATACTGCAAAAACCTTCGATTAAAATCTCGTCTGGCTAGAGCGCTTCCATAATGTTTAGGCCTTCTGTGGCTGTTCGAACGCATTCAGCCACATGAGCGTTTACACTACGAAAGCAATCTGCGTTTTCATCTACCCATAGAAGTGGTCAAAAGTGACTAACTCAATACTTTTTACACCTGTATCATCCACTCATTATTGGATTGACAAATGCATCTTAATACCAGGGACAGATTTTAATGTTTGATTCTTAAGACACTTTTGGCTTCAGATACAATAAACAACTTTGGTTCTGTGATGGGTTGCCACTTGACGTCCAACATAAAAATCAAGTTTCTGAAGCAAATATGGTTAGGACTACTGGCTTAAACCAATCCACTGGAGTAATCTTGACCTTTATCTTATAAATGAAATTGCTCTTAAAATATTTGCAAAAGTTCTCTATGAACATCTGGGAGTAAAGTGTGAGATTTCTGTGAGGGGGATTCAAAATGTAACCATGAGTGGATGACATTTTCATTTCTCACTTAGACTGTTTTTTTCACTCTCTCACACACACACACACACACACACACACACACACACTCCAGTAACCAAGAGTAATAAGCAATATATCAGGATATGAAGGCAGAGAGTCAGAGAGCCAAGCTTACTTGGCCTCATCTCTTCTAAGTACTCCAGGGAGCTATAAAGCAGAGTCTGGACTTTTCTGCGCTGAATGCAGTCTTTTTCTCCATTTTATTAATTTAACAAAGTGGAGTTCAGAGTAATAATAACACAGCCAATGTATTTCCCCCTCTTTCCACTGGTAAGCATGTTCACAGTCATGACAAAAATACAAGATTCTTCAACCTTCAGCAGTTCAGCCTGAGAAAACAATCATAAATATGGACGGGGAAGTACAAACGGCAATAAATGCAAGTTTCATCAGGTTTCAGAGGATTTGGTTTTCAATTCAGCATTTTACAGCGTTAAAAACTCCAATGATTCACATTCAACACACTGCAGCAGCCACCAGAACCCTCAGCCACAGATGAAAATACGATACCATTTAAAAGGCCAAAATACATTACGTTTTGCAATCTGGAAGCTGAGGTGGCAGTTCATTATTAGTTCATGTTAACTAATGAACCTTACAGTAAAGCGTTACGTCTTTCAAGGACAAATTCACGCAAAAATGTTGCCGATCTTGTCGATTATCCAAGCAAACACAGTAGGTTATGTCTTCAAGAGTTTGCTGTGGTACATCTAGTTACTTCCGGTCTGGAATGGCGTTCCTTCTCCAGTGACGTCAGGTTGAAAATGCTTAAACCAAACGTTAGTCTGATGAGCGAGAGATGGAGAGGAGGAGCGCTAAAGTAAAACCCTGCCCTCTATTAAATGCTCCTTTCACTCAGAAATGCGTCACAACACTGGAGAAAAGTTGTTTGCAACTTCCGGTTCAAGTGGACTTCAAACACTCGAGAAAGAACGCATGCGTTTTTGTGTTTTTACAGTCGATGGTTCAGTATCAGTGCACTGGATTATGCCTTAAAGTGACAGTAGCCTAATATTCCTGCTCTCTGTACATGTTTTTAATGTTAATCAAACAACAAAAGACAAGGAAATCACTCGCTGCTCTTGACTGAATACCTGTTGTAACTCAATTGTTTATATGTTTTACATTTGATTAGTTACTTTTTTCAATTGAAAATTACTGCGAGAAACCTAAAAAACACCATTTTTGTATCATTTGTATCTTTTGCGCTACTGTATTTGTGCTGTAGTTTCATTAATTGTTCTTATTTTCTTTATCTTTATTTGACAGTCGTCCTGTTTTCCCTGAACATAGCACATACCGAACTAAAACCGTGATAAAACCGAACCGAGTAATTTGAACCGTTGCACCCCTATTCTTCACTGATCTCTACAGTCACTGTCAGCTGTGCAGATGTCTCTGTCTCTGGTCAATCACAACATCCCCTCCATAATACAATGATGGCATGCTGCCCCATTACATACAATAGACAAAAGCCATCTTATCCTAGGATTTTTAACACAACACAAAGGGATGCACACCCAAGCAAGCTCTTCACAGCTGATGTTAGATACTTTCTAGAGCTGGGCGGTATGAACACACGGTATAAAACGTCTATCGTTAGAGATTTTGCTATATCGCGATATGTAAATATAGACTACTGATACTTCAGAGTGATGAAATGCATAAATGAGAATATAAAGAACGGGACGTGCCTGATGTTAAAAAGAGTTATAAATGCAAAATATCCTGAAAAGGCACACTACAAAAGTGTGCGTACAGGAAAAATGCCTCTCAGAAGGCGATAGCAAATTTGGGACACACTCGATGTTAAAAAGTGTTCTACTCTCTAAAAACTCTATTGAGTTTTCTTTCATGTCTTGTTGTGCTCGAATGGTCGAATGCACACGAAATTATATCAAAATGTCCATCGTATTCATGTAAAAACAGCCGGTTATGTCTCAAGTGAAAGTAAACAGTGTTAACCGGATGTGTATCAGTTTAATGGATCCGTGCGTTGGGTTTTAAAGTGACAGTAGCCTGATGCTCTGTGCCAATAATGTGAATCAAAAAAGAGAAAATAACTTACAGCTCTTGACTGAATAACTTTTTTTTAGCTTTAATAAAGAATAAAGGCCTCTTCACACCAAGAACGATAACTATAAAAAAAACTATGGTTGCGTCCACACCAACAAACGATAACAGCCCGTTTATGTTTTTGCTGTTCTTGTTGCATTTACACGACTTTAACCAGTAGATGTCCTCAGCATGATGAGTCGAGTGACTCTAGCTAGTGTTATAGATCTAATCTAACCTAGTAAAAAAAAAAAACACCTAGTCTTTTTCACTGCAACTTTAGAGGAAGCAAGACAATGTTGTCGAAACTAGCGCTGATACCTGAGGTAATTTTATGTTACGCTGTTCGCTAGCCTGACATAATGATGTCATCATTAATACTTCTCAGCATTTATTTTGAGGATATGACCGATTATTTTCCATACGTCCATTTTCTTTAAAGTATCCTCGAAAAGAGGGTTTGACTTTTTTTTTCTGGACTTCGGCGATTAACTTTTCCACAATGTCGTCTGCCATTTTAAATGTGTGAGTGTTTAAGTTAGAATGGATTCTGATTGGCTGTGAGTGTTTTATCATTCAACAGCTGGAAAAAAACAGTTCTGAAAGTGCTCTCCGCGATATGGTTTCACCATTTCGTTATTATAGCTGTGGTGTGGACAGTGCTATATGTATATTTTTATATTTAGAACGACTTTTTAGAACTACATCTATAAAGTTATCTTCATAGTTATCATTCTTTGTGAGAACAGGCCTTACATTTATATTTAACTCATACAGTGAAGACTACACAATTTATTTACATTTGATTACTACATTTCTGTACTATTCGAACTGTTAAATTCACCTACTGTACCTGAAAAACTTTAATTTTTTGTTATATTGTATTTGTCCTATGTTTGTAATTTGTTTCATTTTTCTTATTTTTAATAACAGAAATGAGAAAATAAAACTATATTGTGATAAATATCAAATTTTTATTTCGCGATAATGATCATATCGCCACCCCTAATACTTACCATTGATCACATGACCAAAAATTTAATCCAAGATGATCGTTATAGACAAATAAGTTCCTTCAGCGAGTGACTGTTATTCATGTGACAAAGAGCTTTAGTTCAGACAAGCTTTTTGAACATTGGGTGTCACTTGCTTATGCACATTGAGGAGAAAATAACTACAAAGAATATCTGTCCGCAATTGCCATTTTGATTTTTTTGGATACTTCATAATAGAAGCAGACAGGAAATTAAGGGAGGGGGGTTTACAGGTTCTCTTTTGTGCGAGAGCCACCGCTCTGCATGCACACGCTCAACAGAAAACAAATTAAAAGGAGGTGCAGCGAAATTATTAATTCTGTCTTCGGGGGAAAGGAGGCAGAAACTTTATCCATCATTATGCTAATATCATAAGCTATTCTGGGTGGATACCAACAGCATGCATGACTACACAATTTACATGTCTTTCCTTCCATCCTCGAGTTCAAACGTCAACCGTAAACAGTTCAAACGTCACAAAGCACGGCTTCTTGCGTTTGATAGCTATTTAGGCTGATCCCAAATTACTAGCCAAGTACTAATTCGCCCCTTCTGGGTCACACAAGACACTATTTTTGCATAACCCTATGATTTCGCCCCAGCCAACATCTTTTATACTCCAAGGGCATTCCTATGGCAACCATAATTGAGGCAGCGTGAATGCTCCACTTAAGAGGGGAAACGGTCTCACGCCCCAGTTACCCATGAGTGTCCCCCTCTCACCCCTCCATCAAGATGAAGGTCGAGCCATGGCTAAATGAAAGACGGGTCTTCAACAGCCACATCACAAGCACTACAATCACGGGGGGGAAACGATTATCTACTATACCATCAACTAAATTTCCTGAGCTATATTTGTAAACGCATGTTACTTATCCTACATCATTCTCCGCAAAAATTCACTAAGCAGTATCCCATACTTTCAGGGTGTTTGGAGAGTCTGTTGAACATTATGGTACCTTTGTATTGATGCACTTTTAGGGCTTGTTTGGTTCTATTAAAACAAACTCTAGATCGATAATGAGGTTTTAGTTATCAACTTGGCTCTATGCATTGGTTGTTGACTGGATATTTAAGTGTGGCCTGTGGAGGCAGATGAACGCGAGAATAAAGGAACGAGAACTATGAGGATAATGATAAAGATATAGTTCTAAAAATTGTTGGGATCACTTTCAGAACGTTTTTTTTTTTTTCCAGCTGTTGAACGATAAAACACTGACAGCCAATCAGAATCCAATCCAATTCAAGAGCTTGAGCATATAAAAATGGAAAACGACATTGCGGAGAAGTTAAATCGCCGAGGTCCAGAAAAAGCCACCACCGTTTGGCAAGTCAAACCCTCTTATGGAAAACAATGGGAATAAATGGTGAGAAGTACATCATTATGCCAGACTAGCAAACAGTGTAACATAAAATTATATCAGCTATCCAGTGTTAGTTTTGACAACTTGCTTTCTTTGAAGTAGGCGTGTTGTTTTTATTTCACTATAGTGACTTCATCAGCTAAACTTACCGTTAGATTACACTAGCTATTCACGCAAACATAGCATACCGAGGAGATTTGCTGGTTAAAGCCGTGTAAATAACAACATGTTGTACACACTTTGACACCGCGGCGTGAGCGTGGAATAAACAGAGTTATTGTTTGTTAGTGTGGACGCAAATATATTTAGCTTTAAGGCTATCATTATTGGTGTGAACAGGCCTCAAGTGTGAACGCTGTCATCCGAAAACTGGTGCGCACCAAACAATTGGAAAAGTTGGATCTAAAGCCGGGAAGTCGACGCCAACTAGTGGCGACAAAAGCAGACTGCGGGGTTGGCTCACGTCGACAGCGTCTGGGTCCAAAGTTGCCCTGACACACCAAACGGACGCTCGACACCCCGGACGGCCAAGTAGCACGTCTGCTCTGCGCCAGCGTAAGAAGAAATGCCTTTCTTTTCCAGCAGGTGGCAGTAGCTGAACAGCCAATCAGAATGATAAGATGGCTCCGACGCAGACTCAACATGTCGAATCAACAGAAAAAAGCCAACGAGGACCAACTTCAGCCGACAGTGCGGAGCACACCGAGAAAACTTAGTCGGCCGACGAACAAAAACTGCCCGACGGCCAACCGTCGGCTTGGTGTGTTCCTGGCTTTAGTCCACTTCCAAAGAAACTCCGGTGTGGTTTGACAGAAATATGAACGCAACATGGACCAAAGACATCTAAACGAACCAAAAACAGGACATGATGTCACAAGACGAGGACAGAATGCTTAAGCACACCTGATTCTTCTTGTCATAGGAGCTACGTTGGCCATTACGGTTTGGTGCAGAATCACAGTCTCCATGCAGCAGATCTTTGTCAATTACAGTCAGATGAACAAAATTAAGTCCCGCCCTACATTGTTTCTTGTTCGAGAAGCGGTTTCACTCGGACGCGCATCACAATAGTGAAGTTTCATGCGATAACGAGGCCTACAAGAACTTCGAAAATGACATTTTATCCAATGCTTCGTTCAAACGAAGTGTGCACTAACATGGGAGCAACGACACAGCTGGTTTACTTGTTTGCAAATAGAAATGTTGTTCCACATTAAATCTTTTTTTAGAAAGCCCCCAAAGTTAAATTCCATTATGAAAAAGATCTGCCTATTAAAGTTTCTGTGGGCCTGGCTTGGCAAAGGCAGCCATCAAACATACAGTGGCATCCCATTTTTAGCTGGCTCCAAGAGTTTTCCAGCAAGGAAAAGCTGAAGTAAAAGAAGAGTAACATCTGTATCCTCTCTCTCTCTCTCTGTGGGCTCATTCCAGTCAAGACACATCCAGGGAGGTCTGCCAGCCCTTAACCTTTTATGGAGCTGAAGAAGCATCCAGAGTCAATCGCCGAAAGTCAATTCTGACCTATTTTCACATCTGCGTTTTCATTTTCAATGTTTTCAGGCACCATTCTGACAGCAAACCAGTGCCCCTAAAATCCCAGAGCATGTTTTTCTGTCCATTTTCTCATTCAGAACAAGTACTGCCATGTCAGAGGAACAGTTTGAAGAGAATCTTGTCAAACAGGTTACCTAATGTCAATGCCTTATATAATGACAATAATACATCCGGTTTAATAGTACAAATATTTGTATTTCACTCTATATTGTCTCCTTACTAAGAACTGAGATTTATCATCCCGTTTTTTTTCTCAATCAACTGTTTAGTTCTCCAAAATATCTTCAATTGTGTTCAGCAGAAAGTTTGGCGCAACTTGAGTGTGAGTAAATGATGACAATTCTCATTTTTGGGTGAACTGTCCCTTTAATTAACCTCTCAGACATTTTAACGCAAGACCAACACGTACTCGGACGTGAACGGGTTAAAACAGACAGTAGTTGCCTTGAAAGAAAACATTTATTTTCCTCAATTCTGTTACACACGAAGCCAAACTTCACTTGAATGTTCTTGCTTTAAAACCAACGAGGCTGTTTCGCGTCTCACCGTTTCAAAGTAAACAACTTGTTGATCATCAGTCCCTTCTAAACATCTTCACAAACTACTGGCTCACGTGCGTTTGTTCACAGTGAAAACGCTCAAAGCTGCCAGTGCCACATCAGCGAAGATTTAAAGCTACATACACCGGAGAAATAACCCTCCTAAATAGTTCCACAGAGTTAGTTTACTGTGATAGAAAACGCAAATAAGACAAAGTTGACTTTACTTACTAATAAGTTTACATGAACTTATTTTGCACTTCATTCCATCATTAAATTAAGTCACTTTTTTAACTAGTTGTACTGATGCAAGAGAAACTCATTTACCTCTTTTGTGTAAAGTTGGAAGGAAGACCCGTTGAGCAGATGTCAGTAAGTCGTGTTGCTGCAGTCTGAACAAAAAGACTAGTGGCAGCCGCGTGAGAGAGCCCTGTTAACCCTTTACTGCCGGAACACCAATTACCATGAAGACCATAGTTTCCGGCGACGTAAGAGTTCTGCCATAATCGCCAGTTATTGTGCCTGCTGTAAAAATAATAATTGATTAAAAAATAATTAAAAAATAAAAGGTTATTGTGCCTACTGTAAAAATAATTGATTAAAAAATAATAAAAAATAAGTTTATTGTGCCTACTGTAAAAATAATAATTGATTAAAAAATAAGTTTATTGTGCCTACTGTAAAAATAATAATTGATTAAAAATAACAAAAATAAAAGTTTATTGTGCCTACTGTAAAAATAATTGATTAAAAAATAATAAAAAATAAGTTTATTGTGCCTACTGTAAAAATAATAATTGATTAAAAAATAAGTTTTGTGCCTACTGTAAAAATAATAGATTAAAAAATTAAAAAAAAACAGTTTATTGTACCTACTGTAAAAATAATAATTGATTAAAAAATAAAAAAATAAAAGGATATTGTGCCTACTGTAAAAATAATAATTGATTAAAAAATAAAAAAATAAAAGGATATTGTGCCTACTGTAAAAATAATAATTGATTAAAATAAAAAAATGACAGTTTATTGTACCTACTGTAAAAATAATAATTGATTAAAATAAAAAAATGACAGTTTATTGTACCTACTGTAAAAATAATAATTGATTAAAATAAAAAAATGACAGTTTATTGTACCTACTGTAAAAATGATAATTGATTAAAAAATAATTAAAAAATGACAGTTTATTGTACCTACTGTAAAAATGATAATTGATTAAAAATAAAAGGTGATTGTGCCTACTGTAAAAATAACAATTGATTAAAAAATAATAAAAAATAAAAGGATTTCTTTCAAAATCGTAAAAAGCTTTCAGGACTGTTTTGTCTGTTTAATTGCATTTTTTATGGTAGAGATGGGAAATACCATGTTTCCTCCTTTTTTATTGTAGCAACTGGTATTTCCGCAGAAACACAATGATGGTAATAATAAAAAAAAACCATTGTTAACACCTAATTTTATAGCTAGCATTTTATGTATCTTAAAGGGATAGTTCACCCCCAAAAAAAGAAAATTCTGTTATCGTTTACTCATGCTCTTGTTGTTCCAAACCTGCATGAGATTCGTTGTTCTGTTCAACACAAAAGAAGATATTTTGAAGAATGTTAGTAATCAAACAGTTGAATCACCGACTTCCATAGTAGGAAAAAAAAAATACTATGGAAGTCAATAGCGTCTGATTCATCACCAACATTCTTCAAAATATCTTCTATTTCAGATAGTAAGAGCTTGAGGGATTCTTTACCCCACCAACTGATGAAGTCTGATCCCTCCAACCATGCAAATGATCAATAATAGAGTAGTGTATTGTATTGACGATACTGCCCTCTTCAGGTCAAACGTGGAAAACTTCTTTTTTTTTGGCACTGGCACAAAATGATCATATCAATTAATCATATTAATTGAGACCACATTTGGTCTATTTTTCTTTTGCTCACAGTTCAATGCAAGATTGTTGTATGTGGCAATAAAAAAAAAAAGGGCAAGAGTGAGGTTGCACAACAACAACAAAGACTGACAGTTGCAATAAATGTACGTTTTCTTTATTTCAAAAAGATAACAATGCAGGTCCATAACAATAACATTTCTCAATAAAATATTTACACATACATTTAAAAAGTACATTAACATCCCTTCAGAGGCATTATGTATACCGTCGGCAGACAGCTGAAGCCACTAGCAGCTAACAGGATATTTATTTCTAATAGCATGGCAACACAATTCTCATCATGGAGACGTGAATAACAAATGATTCATGTTTGCCATTCGCAGTCGTCATATTTAGCTGAGCGAGTGTTAAGAGGGATGAGAGCTTGCTTTTTAATGAGAGGAACAGAGCATACAGTAACAGCCGTGCCTATTCTGAACTACTGTTTAGGATTGGTTTGGTTCAATATAATTTCAGAACAGTAAGAGGAAAGGTTTGCACTGAGATTTGAACTACCTGTTCATAAGTAAAGACAACAAACAAAGAGACTAAATCAAACTGGTTTGTGAAAGAAACCCGAGCCTCTACAAGGCCGAACTTCTTTATCACCCATTCTGAGCCATGTGTAAGCTAAATGCGAACATTGGAAAGACTATCTGCTACTTTTGTCTACATACTGTACACAAACATACAGACTTTCTTCTCCACTGAAGCTCTTTCATAACCAGCAAACACGGTAGCCTCGCACGCAACATTTAACAGAAATTTCCTGTATAGGTCGTATTGCTTCCTTCAATGTATCCAATAGGCAAATAAACAAAAGTGATGCATTTAAAGTTATAAAATGCTTCCAATTCTGTTACGCTTTTCGCAGATGTTGCCATTGTTGTAACTAATGGACACTTATAATAACAGCAAATGCACACAAGTAGTGTTGTCAAAAGTACAGACTTCGATTCAAATTTTTACAAGAGGAGATTCCTAAACATCTCTGATTGGCCTTTGAGGTCATGCAATCATCAGATTTGTCTGCGATTGGCTACATTGATCAACGCGTGGCGGTTGTTTGAATTTGAAAGCAGACGTCCATCGGCGGACTGGTCAAAAAAAGGTGCATTTTAACATGTCAACAACATGTAAAATACATTTATTTAACGTGAAAAAATGAAAAATCGGTGCGTTAAATACGCTGATTTAACGTGTGAAATATCTGTAGTTGACGTGTTAAAATTCACATTTTTGAACCTTTTGGCCTTCCATACGCTGATTGAAGCCTGCCTTCAAATGCTCCTCGGTGAAGAGCGTCAGTGATGTCTTATTTAACAACATTTACACAGATACACCTGGGAGTGTTTGAAAGCAGGTGTCTATCAGTGTATGGAAGGCCAAAAGGTTCAAAAATGTGAATTTTAACACGTCAACAACCCATAAAATAAGTGTATTTCACGCATTAAATATGTGTTGTTTGCACATGAAATACACGTTAAATACATGTTGAATACCCACAGTTAATATGCTGATTTTTCACATGCAAATGCATGAAATACACGTTAAATACACTTATTTTATGTATAATTGACGTGTTAAAATTCACATTTTTTAACCTTTTGGCCTTCCATACGCTGATAGAAGCCTGTCTTCAAATGCTCCTCGGTGAAGAGCGTCAGTGATGTCTTATTTAACAACGTTTACACAGAAAAACCTGGGAGTGTTTGAAAGCAGGTGTCTATCAGTGTATGGAAGGCCAAAAGGTTCAAAAACGTGAATTTTAACACGTCAACAACCCATAAAATAAGTGTATTTCACGCATTAAATATGTGTTGTTTGCACATGAAATACACGTTAAATACATTTTGAATCCCCACATTTAATGCTGATTTTTCACGTGCAAATGCGTGAAATACATGTTAAATACACTTATTTTATGTGTTGTTGGAGTGTTAAAATTCACGTGTTTTTGAACCTTTTGGCCTTCCATACGCTGATTGAAGCCTGCCTTCAAATGCTCCTCGGTGAAGAGCGTCAGTGATGTCTTATTTAACAACGTTTACACCGATACACCTGGGAGCGTTTGAAAGCAGGTGTCTATCAGTGTATGGAAGGCCAAAAGGTTCAAAAACATGTGAATTTTAACACGTCAACAACCCATAAAATAAGTGTATTTCACGCATTAAATACGTGTTGTTTTCATGTGAAATGCATGTCGAATCCCCACATTTAATGCACTGATTTTTCACGTGCAAATGCGTGAAATACACGTTAAATACACTTATTTTATGTGTTGTTGGCGTGTTAAAATTCACGTGTTTTTGAACCTTTTGGCCTTCCATACGCTGATAGAAGCCTCCCTTCAAATGCTCCAGTGTGTAAGCGCTCGGTGAGGAGCGTCATTGGTGTCCATTTAACAACATTTACACAGATAAAGAGTGTTTGAAAGCAGGTGTCTATGGAAGGCCAAAAGGTTCAAAAACACATGAATATTAACACGTCAACAACACATAAAATAAGTGTATTTCACACATTAAATACGTGTTGTTTGCACATGAAATGCACGTTAAATACTTATTTTACGTGTTGTTGACGAGTTAAAAGTCATGTTATTGAACCTTTTGTCCTTCGATATCAGCGGACCGGTCCCGTGCGTTGATCATTGCAGCCAATCACAGACATATGTTGCGCGCGTGAACACAATAGCCAATCAGAGCGTTCAGGGTCACATTTTTAAATTTTCACTACTAACTTGAATCGCAGTTGGTACTTCTGACAACACTACACACAAGGCGGCAAACTTTTAAATACACACACACCGCTCATTTTGATTTTGCAGTTTGTCTCAGCAGAACTCGCACAAGAATCGTCATCAAGGGCATACAATGACTGAACAACTCCGACACTAAACATGCAAGTGATACCACAAATAACTAACCCACTGAATGCAAAAAATTTTGGGCAGGCCAATAAATAAGCAACTGGAAAATTGCAAATCAACAAAAAAATTTATATATTTTGAGGAATACAAACAGCTGGCAGTGTGCTAACATGTGGAACGCTTGTGCAGTTTAGCATATTAAGGCAAAATTAGGGAAATGTGAGGGAAAATACTGCTACATTGCTTATTAAAATGAGTGAAACATACCATTGTGCTACAAAACCATGTTCTGTGGCATTACTACTAAAAGAAAAAGGTGTTGATCATAAACACTTAAACTTGAGAGTAAGAAAAATATGGATAAAGTTGTTATCTGAAACATGAATATTTAGTTCAAACCGGAGTTCCTGAAACAACTAGAGGGGGTTTCGTGATCAATGCACCAACTAGCTAACCAAACAATCTAACCAATCGTGTCTGTCACCCATAAACCTTTCATAACCATTCCCGTATGAGAACTCGTTCTGCGTAGAGCAGGTTATTCCTGGTTCAGTGACACGTACACCAACCAGTAACAACTGCTCAAATACTGAACGACCTGCACAGAAAACACACATTCTAGAGTTCACTAGCCACCCTCACGTACGTCACATGACTACAAGCTCAAAGTCATTGGCATTACTACATGATTTACAGTTTTATTGATACCATAGCTACAGACAATTACGCCAGCATTTCAACCTCGGCTACGGTGTGCAACACTTTACGTGATAAACGCTGAATGAGGACGGCTACACTGTGACTGCACACTATCTGAAATAAAAGTGGAATTCATTTGAGCATTTCCCATAAAAAAGGCAAACTCTTGTGTTGTGTGTGAGTTGAAATTAAAACGAAGGCCTGGTTGGAGTCATCCTTGCAGTGAGGCTCGACGCCAGAGGAACAGGTTGATGTTGTTTGAGTGCGTCACTGTTCAAAGCTCCTGGTGGAAACTCCAACCCAGCGGCCCGTCACTCAGGTGTGTGTGGGGCTCTCAGATCTTCTTGGGCCGGCGTCCCAGATTGTAGTAGTAGGACAGCGTGACAGTGAGGAAGAATACGCGACTGAGGAGGAGGAGGATGGCAGCGTTTGGCAGAGACCCCAGTTCCACCAGAGTGACGGAGGTCACTGTAACACAGACAAGTGTACAAAAACATACATGATCCAAATAGGAAACGCATGGTAAATGATTATAAATATCACAATTAGACTAACCAGAGGCGAAACGACGCCGCGAACACAATAAAAGGTAGCTTTTCCATGCCGGCGACACAAGACAATTGACCCTTCGCAAAGACCCGCCCCCTTTAGTTGCTGTTGCTATGTCCGAAAAGCCATGCGCTCTCACGCCACACATCATGTTCTCACGAAGTAAAAAATACATCGCGGAGCAAAGAGGACACTGACGACATGTCCAGACAAGACAGAGCAGGATACTTTTGATATGAAACGGTTTCATATTTAATATATCGTAATTTTTTAAAGACGTTTAATCAATAAATAGCGTGTAGTGTGTGTTTAATGTGTCGTGACAGATCGCTGTAGCTCCTCGTGAACCGATCATCTCTTCATACTAGTTCATTTATAGCATCAAATAAACATGAATGAACATCAGAAGGAATGTTGTTTCAAGCGCGGAAAGATGTGAGGACACACAATTTTTCAAGTTCAAGTTCAGCAACATTAATCTACTAACTGCTTTGTCAGACAAAATGGCAGATTCAGGGTTATGATTGGTCAGATCGCCTGTCAATCAAACTGTTTGCGAAGGGTCAAGTCTATTTTTAGAAACAGCTTGTATTTTTCTGCGATGTCGCAACACAAAGTACGGCAATGATAATGTTTGTGTGCTTTATTTAATGTTAAAAGCATCAAATGTGAGTTTGAATGTCATTTTGTCTTTTATAGCCGTACTGAAAGCAACAACGAACAATTCACCTCAGGTCTTTAAAATAAATTAAAGGAAACAAGAATGTACAAACTGTCAACTCACTGTGAACGGACAAGTGAATTCTAAGACAAAAATTGTCTTAGTAACTCAGTATGCATTGTTACTAAATGTTAAAATGATATGAGCCCGCCCACACACTGTTCTGATTGGCTGTGATTTTTGATTGACATTATCATGCCTTGTAGTCGCGTCACATCTATGTGGACAGACAAATTGTTTGTCGCTGGAATTTTATCGCATCATGTCTGGTTAGGACACGGTTACACACTAACTAACTATATTTGGAGTCGGAAAGATATGTGTAAATTATTGTAAATAATGTGTAAATTATTCCTGTGATCAAAGCTGAATTTTCAGCATCATTACTCCAGTCACATGATCCTTCAGAAATCATTCTGATATGCTGATTTGCTGCTCAAGAATCAATGTTCTTATCGATGTTGAAAACTGTTTTTTTCCCAATTCTTTAATTAATAGTTAATCGTAACATTATAATTGTCTTCACAATCACTTTTGTTTAATTTAAAGAAACCTTTCTATATGAAAATATTTTATTTAAAAAACAAACAAACAAAAAAAAAACAACATGTCCTAACATGCTGTCTGGAATACTTGATGCTGATTGGTCAATTACAGCAGTTTATTTGTATAATGACCCCAACCCTTAACCTATTTCACTACAACATATCAGTGTTTTCTGTTTCTCCAAGTTCTCTTTTTTCTATTTCAACTTCACTTGTCATATCATGCATCTCAAAACAATTACTATAACTGAGTGTAAGAGATAAAAAGACATGTCACAATGTTAATAAAAAAAAGTTAATAAAGTTAATAAAAATGTTTATTAATGAATTTCATAAAGCAAGATAAAAAAACCAGGTATATAAATCAATTTAAATATAATTTTTTCAGGGCCATTTATTTATTTGGTAAGTCGTCATGTAATAAGTGGAAAACTACAGTCAAGACGTTTATTTGTTGATAATGTACAACCATATTTGGGACAATTACTCAATATAATAATATTATAAAAAAATAGAAATTAATATTACTTCATGAAACATTTCAACCAACCACTTATGTAAAAATCAACACAATGTTCTTTACAATATATATTCTATGTACTGTACTGAATCCATTGAGAGATCACAACCACTAGAGGGCAGTGCCATCCTGAAATTACAGGGACCATCTAGGGCTGACAAAATACAGCATGCGCAAGACTCTACTTCTCATTGATACAAACCTAAAAACTGGATGGCGAAGTAGCAGGCCTCGCTAAGTAACGTCCACTGGATGATAACCTTCTCAGCAGTGTACAGGCCATTCCACATGATCAGAGAGAGACCTGGCAAAAAAGGGCAAAAAGTGAGGTAGTGTGATAAATACATGCTATCGTTTCTAAAGTTTGGATCAGTTTGGATGCATTAACTTGATCAAAAGTGTCAGTAAAACATTTATAATGATACAAAAGTTTTCCATTTCAAATAAATCCTGTTCCTCTTGAACTTTCTATTCTTCAAAGAATCCTGAATTCTTTTTATCATGCTTTCCACAAAAATAATACGCAGCGCAACTGTTTTCATCATTGATAAGGAACATGTGACAATGAAGACTTGCTTCACAGGAATTAATTACATTTTAAAATATATTGAAATAGAATTAGCTAATTTAAATTGTAACAATGTGTCACAATTTTATAGCATATTTTGACTGTATATCTCACAATTCTGACTTTATACATCCCAAGTCTGACTTTAAATCTTGCAATTCTGACTTTATATCTCGCAATTCTGACTTTATATCTCGCAATTCTGACTTTATATCCAAATTCAGACTTAATATCCCAATTCTGAGTTTATATATCCCAATTCTGACTTTATATCCCGCAATTCTGACTTTATATCTCGCAATTCTGACTTTATATCCAAATTCAGACTTAATATCCCAATTCTGAGTTTATATATCCCAATTCTGACGTTATATCTCTCAATTCTGACTTTATACATCCCAATTTTGACTTTATACATCCCAATTCTGACTTTATATCTCGCAATTCTGACTTTATACATCCCAATTCTGCCTTTATACATCCCAATTCTGACGTTATATCTCGCAATTCTGAGTTTAAAAGTCAGAATTGTGAGCTGCAAACTCGCAATTGTAAGAAAAAAATTCAGAATTGTGAGATAAAAAGTCGCATAACCCTTTTTATTTTTTTATTTAGTGGTGGAAACAAGCTTTCATATCAGGAGGATTAAATAAACAATATTAAAAACATGTCTCATCTATGAAATTTCTGAGGGTAAGAAAAGGGAATCAGAGAAGGGAATAATTGCACTACTAATTTGTGCAAATTTGTTGTCTGCAGTGGACCAGAAAGAGTCCGACTTAATGTGCAATTAAATGAATGAGCAGCGGAGAGCGTGCAGTCCTGCAGGGAATATTTCCTCCTCGCTTCTCTTCACAATCCACTGGCTGACTGGCCATTTACTCGCGTAAACACAAAAACACACATCCTAAGAGCCCCTTGAGTAGAAGAGCAAAAAGACAGCAGAGTCTGTTTACAGCCCATTAATAGACGCACAGACCTCATGACAACTTCTAACTAAGGCTGTGAGGGATTATAAGGTCATGCTGCATAATTAAAAATACAGAATGAGATTATTATGACTTACTGAGAATGGCCCCTCCATAGAGACGTATAGAGACACTGGTGGCTGTTTGCTCCTGATCAAATACAACCTCATACAGCTGGTTGGGGAAGACTAGGGCCTATAAATCACACAAACAAAATCACTTAATGATGAATAGATTCATTGTGATACTGAAAACGGTAAGAACGCAATGGTCCTGAGAACTTATGAAGCTGCAAGGACTGAAACTCACCATAAGAGCCATGGCTGTGAAAACCACAGCAGAGAAGAGAATCCATAACCTTGAGAAAGAAAAAACACCAGGGTCAGCAGAGAAAACGGCTGACTTTGATTGTGTATTCTCTTTTCTTAAATGTCATGGCCAGTTTAGCAATACTATACAGAGGGATTTAAAAGCCTGTGATCAAATATCTAGGATACACAATTGCATTTAAAAACTGGAAATAAAGAAACTTTTTAACGGGGTCATGACATGGATTGTTTTTGTTGCGTTTTTCCTTGAGGTTCATTTATAATGTTGGTAAAGTTTTTTGCACAAGACAAATATATGAGAGAAAATGTCTATTTTCAACTTTTATTCAGACCCTGTCCGAAAGACTTTTATTATTAATTTCATGACAAGGTAGTTGCGATTTTTTATCTCACAATTCTGACTTTTTTTCCTCACAATTGCGAGATGCAGTATATTCTCAGAATTGCGAGTTGTAAAGCCAAAACGCGAGTAATGAAGTTAAAATGGTGATATAAAGTCAGAATTTCCAAAAGAAAGAATTGTGAGACATAAAATCGCAATTGCGTGTTATAATGTGCAATTGTGAGGGTAAAAAAAGACTAAAAGAAAGTTAGAATTGCGTGTTTTAAAGTCAGAATTGTGAGATATAAACTCAATTCTGAGAAAAAAGTCAGATTCTGACTTCAAAACACGCAATTCTAACTTTATAACAAACAATTCTGACTTTATACGATGCAACTCTGACTTATACCTTGTAATTGCGAGTTAAAATCTCGCAATTCTGAGAAATACAGTCAGAATTGTGAGATATAAACTCACAATTGTGAGAAAAAAGTCAGAATTGTGAGATAAAAACTCGCAATTACCTTTTTTATTTTTTTATTCAGTGGCAGAAAAAAGCCTCCATAGAAACGACACCCACTCGCTATTGCACGAGTGAGTTTTTTGAAAACATTATCCATATAAAACTGTAATTTACAGAAAAAAGCATTATGAGAAAAATCAAGACGCCATTAAAATAAACCATGCACTTGTTTCCGACGCTGGGATCCTTCAGAAATCTGTACATAGACTCAAACGAGCTGTTTAAACCGGATACGTCAAAGCGAATGTTCTTTCACTCTTTGTCCAGTTGTCGACAGACTCAAACATGTGGAGTGTGTCAGAAACTGAACACATCCGTATACTGTATCAGTGTAGACAGCATCAGGGATTATAATGGGTTCTATTTGCTTTTGAAGCGACGTTCACATTCACTGTAGGATAATGTCAGCCATTAAGCGACTGAACACCAGTGGGCGGGGCCTATGGTGCGATGGCGTTTAACTATTCGTCGATTTCTTGCTCTGGAGGCAGTCATATGCAAATGTGTTTGCCCATGTGACATCACAGATTCAATATCAGAACAAGATGTTTTTGGAGCTTGATTAAATAAATGCTTTGTTTATAATGAGGGAATTTTAAGCTCTGAAACTAGCAGGATTTTTTAATGGTAAAAACACCTCATATGTTAAAAGATCAAGGCAAATTTGATTTCTCAAGTCATGACCCCTTTAACGTAAAACTTAAATATTAATAAGAAAGTTTTTAGGCAACTAATCAAATAACAAAATTGATTAAATGACACTTTTCACAGAAGGACAGATGAATGAATGAGAAATATTTTAGATTCTACTCTATTTTTAGGGAACTAGTTAAATAAATAAGATGAACAGAACATAAACAAAAACTCCAAATATTTAAACAACAGTGTAAATGATCATTTAAAAATGTTTTTAATAAGAAAAATGCACAATATTAGCATTTTCACGAGTGTTCTCAGACGTTTGTACCCCAATTTGTGCAAAATTCAAACTGAGGTATGGACTTCAAATAATGCTAATAATATTGCAGGGGATTCTTCTTACATAAATCATTTGTTTAGTGTCCATAGACAAAATGCTACACGTTACTTAAACAGCAGATGAATTCGTACAATTATCGAGTTCAGGGTTCAGCTGGTTCAGCTGTGGTCTGTCAAAATAACTGTGCTTTAATTAAAGGCCTGCTATTTTCCGCACTGCTGACCCAAGACAAAATGTAATAAATGAGGTGTATGAGACACAGTGGCGGAACAGCACAGGGATGTTGTCTTACCTCAGTCCCGCAGGCTCTCGAACCGCAAACTTGATCTCATTCCCCAGCATCTGACTGATCTGAGAGAGAAGAGGAGGAAGTGAAGTGAGCAATAAAGAAAGATGGGGAGAGAGAGAAAGACAAGGGAGAAAAACACGACACTCAGAATAATAAAAAGTTGTCACATCCAACAGAAGTGTCAAACTTCCATTCTGAATTCACTTCAGATGAACAAAAACAACTAAATCGGTCTGAAGCATGATGAATTAATACTGCATGGTGAGTTATCCACAGTGGTGTGGGGCGAATCAGGAAAACATCTTTAATTAAAGCGAAGAAGCCTGTTGTGAACATTGACGTCTGGTGGCCACCAGTGAATAGGTGGATTAATAACACTATATTTAGTATGAAACCCTATTTGATGATAAATTAGCAAATGCAGCCTCCCACACTGGGTCTCAGATGATTTCCAGAGATTCACACATATTCAGGTTTATGGCTGTCATTCAATGCAGACACCTACTTCTTCATAGCTGTTAGACAAAGACGGCAACACTACAAGGAAATCAAAGTGTTGGCAAACTCCTCCTTTGTTTAATCACCTTTTTGGGAGGTGAGACTGTTAACAGCATATTACGCTTTCCCATATGGCTGCTTCAAACTGTTTAATAAAATTTAAGAGCATTCGTCTCTCCTAAAGGAGCATTTCGGTTTCCGAGGAAATCTTTTAAGAACCATGAAAATATTCATCAAACCCATAAGAGGGAGAACTGCACTAGAGCTTCATTATACTCAGATTCATTACTTTTATGAGTTAAGGTTCTTTTTAGTGAATCAAATATAACATTACAATGCATTCTGATTTATGAAACTAATAAGGTTCTTTTAAGGAATAGTTTAAAATGTTGAGCTGCTTGAGTGAAACACTGTCTGGCATAATTTACAGCATTTGCTAAGAGGGAATTTTCCTTAAATGTAAATTGAAATATATCCAAATTAATGGGAATTGAATCAAATGGAATCAAAAACTTGTGGAATTTGGAAGTTTATTAATACAGTCTTTCCACTGCAATTTGAAAATTCACTCGTAAAACTATGACATACTGCATGTGCACTATTGTTCAAAAGTTTTTTTAATGTTTCTGAAAGAAATATTGCGAAATATTACACCAATTTAAAATGACTGGTTTCTATTAACATGTACTTTATTCCTGTGATGCAAATGCACAATGTTATTTTTAACCCACACTTAAATACAAAAACAATTAATAATAATTGATTATATATAAATAAATAATTGATTATATATAAATTTTATATATATAAAAATTAATAATAATAATAATTATTATTAGAACTACTTCATGTACACTACTGTTAAAAAGTTTGGAGGTGATAAGATTTTTTTCATGTTTTTGAAAGAAGCCTCTTATACTCACCATTTATTTGATCAAAAATACAGTAAAAATTGATAAATATAATTACAATTTAAAAAACAGCTGTTTTCTATAATTTATTCCTGTGATCAAAGCTGTATTTTCAGCATCATGACTCCAGTCTTCAGAAATCATTCTAATATGCTGATTTTCTGCTCAAGTAACATCTCTTACTGTTATCAATATTCAAAACTGTGGTGCTGCTTAATATTTTTATGGAAACTATAATACATTTTTTCAGGATTTTTTTGATAAATATAAAGTTTAAAGTGCCCCTATTACAGATTTTTGGAAATGACCTTTCATGCAGTGTGTAATGTAGCTTTACAACCACAAAGTTGTAAAGCTGAAAGTGCATCATAAAGTTATTGTGCCTCAAAAGAACCGCTTAAACAAGTCATTTTTAGTTCGAATTCCATTTCCGCGAAGTTCACATGTTAAACGCTCATTCATGAGGATAACATGTCGACAAGAGGCTGTGAAAGGAAAATCGGTTTATTTTCACTTCCAAAGTGTGAGCTGTGAAGAATCAGTGATTAAAGATGGGACAGTACCTGCTTTATTTGGATCAACTTGCTCCACAACTATTGATGTATTTTATACAGAATGTTCAAAATACATAGTTTTGTGTTTTAGCTATATTGTGCTTTAGGAAGCTGAATCAGTTATGGTAATGTACGCTTGTTTCCGACTTGGACCAATCACAACAGACTGGGCCTTCTGGCCAATCAGAGCAGGTTCTCGAAAAGGAGGGATTTAGAGAGAGTGAATCATTCATTGAGTCGTTTGAGGATCATTAAACAATGTGGTGATGTGCAGTGTATATTATGAGAAAATTAAAGTGTTTTTTGACCTTGGATGCATGTAAAGCTGTTGTAGGAGACCTCCAAGTCAAAATTAGGAAACTTTCAAATATCATAATAGGGGCACTTTAAAAGAACAGCATTGATTTCAAACATTTTTTATTTTTGGTAAAATTACAAAATCTGTTTACTGTCAGTTTTGATCGGTTGTGTCCTTGTTGAATAAATGTATTAATTTCTTTAAAAAAAAAACTTTTGAACAACAAGTGTATATGATCAGCATAGCAATCTGAGTCAAAATCAGCATGAATGTCAGTGAATGTTTATTTGTATGTTACAAGGTCCATTGAGACGGGAGGTTAGTAGCACCAGAATCACACAATGGATTGCTTTTCCATTGATTTGTACAAGGAAGGCGCATTTTAATTTCGAGCCACAACTACAGGTTTGCTGATTAATGACATCATAAATGCTGTGACGGAAATGAGCGGGATGCATTTCATTTATTCTCAGTGGGTGTTCAGCTAAATGTCGATAAAAAGCCAAACCTCCAGCATCCCACTCTGTATGGATTTCCTTAGAGACCGTGAAACAAGACAGAACGGGAGCGCAAAAGGGAGATAAGAAAGAGAATACGAATGTAAAGGACAGAATGAGGTGGAGAAATAAGCATGCAGAGATAAAGAGAGAACACACACTATGAGGGCTGTGATTGTGCAGGTCCCTGTAGATCCTGTCACAGCAATACAGCAGAGGCTAATGACTCAAAAATAAATTAGATTTGGTGACTGCCAGAATGCAGATGCCCAGAGCTGCCCAAACAATCACCACAACGTCCGATATCACCCAAAGTAAACAAGGGAAATAATAGGAATTTTTCGCTACATCCGAAACTGCCGCCACATGCCGCCACACAACATGTATTTCCACTCAGCCTCTGCTGAAGGACTGTTCAAACTAATGAAACGACAACACAATACCACAGTATCTTTCAAAGAGGCTTATTTTCCGGTTGAGAGTGTGAAGAGTGCTGAAAGAGCAGAGTAAAATCAGATTTCTGCATGACAAGACAAGAAATGTCAAGCTATAAAACACAATGAATGAATATAATTGAACAAAATGGGGTGCAAATGTCAAAACACAAGGTCCGCTCACACCATGGGCGATGTTGAAGAATAGCAAGAGGTCACAGCAACTAAAACGATAACGGCACAAAGACACGATATCATTGGAATCAGTTTCAGGATGATTTTTTTCCAGCTGATGAATGATAAAAATATTGACGGCCAATCAGAATCCATCCTACTTTAAAAGTGTTCAAGCATTTAAAGTGGCAGACGATATAATTGACCCTTCGCAAAGAGCTACTGTTGCTATGAGATATTAGTTTTAATATGAAACAGTTTCATATTTAAAATATTGTTAATTTTTAAAGAAGTTTAAACAATAAATAGCGTCTAGTGGGTGTTTAATGTGTCGTGACAGATCGCTGTCGCTCCTCCTGAACCGATCATCTCTTCATACTAGTTCATTTATAGCATCAAATAAACATGAATGAACATCAGAAGGAATGTTGTTTCAAGCGCGGAAAGACGTGAGGACACACAATTTATCAAGTTCACCAACGTTAATCTACTAACTCCCCTGACTGCTTTGTCAGACAAAATGGCGGATTCAGGGTTATTATTGGTCAGATCGCCTGTCAATCAAACTGCCGGCGAATGGTCAATTGCAGCACGCGCTAATAATAAACAGAACCATATTGTGTGTTGGTGTGGACGCAACTATAGTTATCATTTTAGTTATCTTTATAGTTATTGTTCTTTGAATTTTGAAACAAGTAAAATCAAATAAAAGTTAAATGTAAAAGTAAAATATTTTTTTGACATTCTGACGCAGGCATAGTGACAGTGATGACACTGATCTTTGTACATAAGGTGAGATGTAATTCTTCCATTGAAGCTCAAGACGCTCTTTGGATCATTTCAAATCATGCCGGATCAAATGATTATCAGCACCCGGCTGTTCAATTCATTTGAATCATATCTTGAAAATGGGTTGTTCATAAGAAAAAAGGGTTCTGAAAAGAGATTACAGCATGTATTCAGTCTTGGTTTTGAGCTTGACAATACAGCATTAAAAAAGTATTTTGAGCCACTCCTACCTCAAAACCTGGATATTTATTAATATTTCTCTGATTGTCTTCGTCAGAAACAAGAAAGTCATATACACCTGAGGGTGAGTAAAGCATTCATTTGAAAGTGAACTTGCAATGTTAATCCAGCTTCACTCTGTGAAGGCGTTTCTCATTCAAACGCACATCAACTGAATGTCGTAACCTGTGACGATGCAGCCAGCGAGCGTTTGATATCACTGCCGCAAAACGTATCGTAAAGCGAAAGTTTTTAATTCATAATGAGTGTGGGATTTGACGGTGATTGCCGCTGCTGAGAATGGAGATGAAGGTCGCTGAAAAAAGCCAGGAATTTTGGTCTGTTCCTCACAATCGTATGAATTCTAAAGATTTTGATTACACCGTTCATTCAGCTTTAGTGCAGCATTAAAGCACAAGGGACAAACCAAATACTAAAGCAATCAGAAATTCTTGTTAAATCAACTATTCATTCAAAATGGTTATTCTGATCATTTAATTTATAATGAAAAACCTGCATTAAATCAGAAAAGAATGCAATACAGAGGGATTTTCACTACTCATCTCAGACTCTGGACAGCACAGCTACATGCCTGTTTGAGCTTGACCTCAAAATCATGATCTCTATGAATAAAACATCAGGTATTTCAGACAGATATACCAAGAAGAATCCATTTTTTATTAAAGATTTTGATTTTGAGTGCACAAAACATGATGTGCACGAATAAATCATTTATAATAAACACTGCGATATTCTATAAAAAATAAAAACGGTCCTGATGACCGACAATAATGAATCGGACTAATGAAGGGATGCGTCTACACTGATTGAATGGAGTTGCACCCATAATCTTAAGCTGTTTTTTAGGACATGCAAAGGAAATGGTGTTTGATTTCCGACTGAGAAAAAAATGCTGTTCTGCCATTAACCATTAATAGCCAGGACATTGAAAATGGACATAGCTTTACAACACATTCTCGTTACTAACTTGTTGAATATTCATGCTTGTTCAAGAACCCTCTGTCACTTTTTAATGCACAGGGTGCATCATTTTTTGACATGCAGGGTACTCCATTGCTTTCAGATGTTGGCCTTATGCGTCAGATTTAATTGACACTTAATTCTGCATTTGTAAAAGAGGAAATTAGTTTATAAAGAGTTATAAATAAATATATTTTAGAGCACCTAATGCCACTCCTACCCACTTCTCAACAATATAAAACATGTAACAGGCAAATAAAAGTAGTCACAGGTATTTATTGCAAAAACCGACCAAAAAAACAGTATAAAAGCATTACAAATAACTCGTGTTGCACTCCAAGTCTTCTGAAGCCATACAAACAGACTGGAACTTAAGGTTTTAGTCGCTGAAAATGATCCGTGAACGCTCACACTCATATCTTATTCAAAAGATACAGCCGAACAATAGCATGACGCAATCGGTCACAAGACACACAAGAGCCAGTGCCATTTCACAATCAAAGCTGACTTCTTCTGCTGGCAATTTTTGAATGTATGTGCACAGATCTGAGCTTGTCGGCAGATGCAGAAGATGTTCGTTTTAGGGTCTGTTTCTCACACAAATCAATCGTTTGGCTTCGGGAACACTTTGAATAAAATGTGAGTAGTCATATCTGCCTGTTATAGCGCGTGTTTTATATTATATAATACATAAATGGGTAGGTTTGGGGTGGGGATCCGTTACGTGCTCAAACATGTCTAAATGGTGCAAAGAAAAAAGTCAAATAAAAATGTAAATAAAATTATGCTGGCAGATTAGATTGAAAATTTAAGGGCAAAATTAGGCAAAATTAGACCGCATCATGACGATAAAATTCCCATGGCCATCGCGTGTGTATGACGCCAAATGATTCTCATTGAAAGCAATAGACTACCCTGCACGTCGAAACATTAGGCTAAAGGGGTACCCTTTGTGTAAAAAGGTCCTGACCAAGCATCAATATGTGACAAATTGAGCTTTATGTTTCTTGCACACCACCATCTCTGCATTGTTGACGAGGGATGATAACCTAAGATGCATTATTGAAGAAATCCCATTAAAGACTTAAGACAGCTTAAAAAGTTTGGCATATCTAAAGTTGCTAATGTTAAATTTTTATAGAGCTGTGATAGAAAGCATGCTGACTTTTTCAACTACAGTGTGGTTTAGCGGCGGTAATATACAGTTACAGTTAATATACAGTTAATATTACAGTGGTAATATAATGCGGTCCGCCTCAAACGTCATCAATGGTGGAAAGATCACAACCTACAATTTATGTCTCACGTTTACAGAGAAAAGGTCTAAAAATTCTGAAAGATCTCACACACCCGGCAGGACACCTCTTAAAGGGATACTTATGGAGTCAAGATAGGGCCATATATATCTGCAAAATAAAACAATGTTTAGCAAAAAAAAAAAAATAATTGCAAAAAAAATTATATGTTTTGCAAATAAAAATAGAGTATTGAGAAAAAAAATGCTTTTTTGCAAGTAAAAAAAAATAATTGCAAAAGAAAAGTTAACCACTGAGAGAAAAAATAAAGTTTAGCAAAGTAAAACTTCACTAAAAAATTAAAATTATCCCATGATTTACTCACCCTCAAGCCACCCAAGGTGTATATGCATCTTTCAGACGAACACAATCGGAGATATATTTATCCTTCTGGTGACTTTTGTAAGGTTTTTGTAAGAAAAATATCCATATTTAAAACTTTATAAGTTCAAATAACTAGCTTCTGGTAGTCAACCATACGCATACAGCACAAATCGACTTGCAACAAATGAGTAAACCCTGACGCGATGTACGACAGAGGATGTAGGAGTATCGTACACCTATCGTGGTTTAAACAAATAAAGCTGGGCAACAAACTCACACTCAAGACATTTCTCTTTAAAATTCTCATTTTAGCCTTCTAATTCGTGACCCGTGTTTTGTTTTGCTCGATCCTCTGAGCTTCCGCATTCGTCATTACGTTATGCGTCGGGTCAGTGTTGACTCTTCCGCCACAAATTGATGCGTACGGCCGTCTCCCGGAAGCTAGTTATGTTTTAAATACGGATATTTTTCTTACAAAAGCCCATCGCTTTGCTAGAGAAAGCTTTAATTAACCCCCTGGAGTCGTATGGATTAATTTTATGATGAATGGATGCATTTTTTTGCACTTCAAAATCACAGACCCCATTCACAACCATTATAAAGTTTGGCGGAGCAAGAATAATTTTAAATATATCTCTGATTTGTATTCATATGTGTTTAATGTCTTTTAGTGCATGTCATTATTGCTGAAGAGCTCACAATTCCAGACAACTACGTAATGGCAATTAATAAAATTAATATAAATAAAATGTAATGTACAAGGATTACAAATAAGTTGCATATTACTAAGTAGAAACTTCTGCTTCCAGGTCAGAGATGATCAACTCTAGTGATGATAATATTAGATTAAATTTAAATCCAATCCAGTTTTAATTTTAGAGCTGTCATATTTCATTAGGTCTCACAGCAGTAAAGATTTCAGGCTCTGAAGTGTGCTTTCCCAACTGCCGAACTGCAAATTGCATTTCCTCTGCTGGTTGGTTCTGTGATGGCCATCTTATTCAAGCAGTGTGAGCAGCCAAGACCTTTCTGAGCTCTAAAACAGCGTAACCATTTCAATTTGCTGACTGCTTCGGCCTCTGCGAGAAATTCTCCGCGAGTACCAACACCCTGATTAGAGGCTACTGCAGGTCAGAGTCTTCGCAGAAGATAAAAGCCAGGCATAGCAATGAGAGTGATCTCATGGGAGCTATAAGCCCAGGTCGGCTTGTGTGGAAGATAAATAAAAAATAAATTGTGCTTTTCAGGATATCAAACATCGCAAAAGGAAATGAAGGGATCGGTGGGTTTATTACCACATCTTTACACTGGCTCAGTCTCTTTGTACTGCTGTCAAAACAACTTCCATTAGGATATTTTGCGGGTCATTTACACTAAAAGGCCATACACAAATAAAAACAGAGCTTCACTAGGTGTGTATCATGTGTTTGTGCATGTGTTCTGACATGTGCATCTGTTCGAAAGGGAGTTTGGCCTCTGGCTGCTGTGACATTACTGAATCATGCATCTGTACAGTCATTCTAGCATGCGTGGTTTTCACAGGAACAGACCCTACTCCAGGAAGGAGACCTGAATCATGAGCGTGAGACGCATTTAGCAGGAATAATAATGCGGAATAGTGTGGCACAGGCCAGCGAACAGAGGCAGAGGGTAGGCAGGAAGAGGAAGAAATAAACAATGCTGTTTTGGAGAGAATAATCTGCGTGACCGCCTGCTCCTTCATCCTTCATCCTTCATCAAGCACCGGCACATGCATGAAGGAAAAAAAAGTTTGCAATGCCAGGAAAGGAAAGCAACAGAAATCCTACAGTAAATCTGTCATTGGAAGGATGTGACCCACAGTGTTAGGGAGGTACTATCATGACCTCTAATCCAATGACCAACAAACTGCGGTGTAAACGCACCTTTACAACCAAACAAGATGTGATCATTAAAAATGCTTTCCAGTAAAGGGATAGTTGACTTAGAAATAAAGCTTTTGTCATAATTTACTCACCCACGTCATTCCAAAAACCTGTATGACTTTTTTTCTGTGCAACAAAAGATCATTTGAAACTTTTTGTTGACATAAAATGAGAGCCAGTGCCGTCCAGTGTTGTTCTGGACACCATTGATTTTCACTGTATGGACATTTTTCAAAATATCTTCTTTTGTCATACAATTTGAAACAACATGAAGGTGAGTAAATAATGATTTTTTGATCAAAATATTCCTATTAATGTTCCTCTCGTTCATATACACAAAACTCTTCGAAAGTGTGGGGTCAGTAACATTTTTTTCTTGAGAAATTAGTACTTTTATTCAACAATGACATTGAATTGATCAAAAGTAACAGTTCAGATATTTATAATGTTACAAAAGAATTCCATTTCATGTAAATGCTTTTCTTTTGAACTTTCTATTCAAATAACCCTGGAAAAAAATGTATCACGGTTTCCAGAAAAAATATTAAGCAGCACAAATGTTTTCAACCTTGATAATAAAAATAAATGATAATACACTCTAAAAAAATGCTGGTTTAAAAACAACCCAAATTGGGTTGAAAATTGACAAACTCAACAATTGGGTTGTTTTAACCCAGCGGTTGTTTTCCCAACGTGCTGGACAGTTTTATTTAACCCAACTATTGTTTAAAACTGACTATATGGCTGGCTTAAAATGAACCAAAATAGGACATAGATTAAAAATCAGATACAATTACTAGAGGCAACAATAATAATCAAAAGGTGAACATTTATTAATAAGCAGTTTAATAAATGTTTATTGTTTAATTATTATTCATTAAACTTATAAATGTTGATTTCCAACATATTTTGGGTTCATTTTATGCAGTCAATACAGTAATTTTAAACAATAGTTGAGTTAAATAAAACTACCCAGCATATTGGGCAAACATTTAACCCAACCGCTGGGTTAAAAGAATGCATTCACTGGGTTTGTCCATTTTCAACCCAACTTGGGTTGTTTTTCTTTTAGAGTGTAATATGATCTCGTGAGTCATGACACTGAAATTGAATATTGTCATTACAATTGATGATGTCATTACAGGAATAAATTACATTTAAAATACATTAAAATAGAAAACAGTTTTAAAAAATTATCCAATTTTTCATTCTGGCTTTGGCAGCGCATAAAGGCCAATAGCACCATGATACACTCTAAAAATGCTGGGTTAAAAACAACCCAAGTTGGGTTGAAAATGGACAAACCCAATAATTGGGTTGCTTTAACCCAGCGGTTGGGTTAAATGTTTGCCTAACCTGCTGGGTAGTTTTATTCAAGTTTTATTCAAGGTTAGACTGGGTCAAAACAACCCAATTGTTGGGTTTCTCCATTTTCAACCCAACATGGGTTGTTTTTAAGTGTTTTTTTAGTGTACTCTATTGAAATCAAACCACTTTCAAGGACCCATGTTTGTTTTCACATACTTTCCAGTTCTTGAATCCATGTGTCTTAAATTCAAATACCCAGAGCTGTTTAATTGTTCGAAATTCATTCATTTAAATTCCTATTATTGTTGAGCCGGAGAAATACAGCTCTGATTAATATATACAGCCAGTCTGCTTACTTAAATATACACTGCAGCTTCAAAGAAGTTAACTACTTCTACCTCCATAAGGACAGCTTGACTGAAGTTTAATTTAAATCATGAGTTTGTAACTGGCAAGGCAACACTGCACTGCAGAAGATCTTTCATGGCAACCTCTGCAAATGGGAGCTTTTTAGATGTCTAAATTGTACAATTCCATTAGTCTCTTCAAATTATACTGAATAGCTACTGTGTGCTCACCAGAAAAACTGCTGAACGGCTCTGTTAAATCCTACAAAAGACCCTATATTAGTGAAATAACCACAGAGCAAAATCAAATGTGCTGAAAGGGGAAGTGCAGGACCGGGTTCAAACCACAGCTCTGAGTAACTCTAAAGTCTCCTCACAAACCGAGACCTTCACTTTACAGGAAATTCAACCCTCCTGCTCATGGAGAAAACAACAGCCGTTTCACCGCATCACTGTACTGTGGGTGTACAGATTAAGTATGAGTGAAAAGTAAAATGGAGGGCTTCCTTCATTTATTTTTAGTTGTGAATGGGTCCATCTTCCTGTGTCGCAAACCAGATAAACAATTTTCAAGCTCGCGAGCGAGGACAAACCGCCTCAGAAATAGATGCAAGCATCAAAGAGCATATTTGGGAATATGTGCACACTACATTATATATATATATATATATATATATCTCATATCAAGCAAGGATTACGTTGTGCAGATCTAATTTCAATGGAAAAAGCTCTTTGTGTACAAGTACCAAGCAAAACAAGAACAAACGGTCTCTTAACACAAGTTTTACTTGCTTTAAAGTAATAGCAGTGATCAGATAATCTAACATAGAATGCATGTGAAACTTTTATCAGATAATAACAGTGAGATGAAACAAAAGCAGATGCAAAAGCAAAAGATGTTTTTGGTAACACTATTTTATTTCTATTTTAACAATTAATAATAGTTGTTGTAATAAATAATAATAATAGTAGTGGTAGTGGTATCAGTAATCTGGTGGATTTTTTAGACAGGTTAAGACTGGATTTAGATTTTTAATTTATTGTAAAGGAATACAAGTGCTGAATAAAAATATGAAAATAATAATAATTGCATGAATATGCACAGGTAGTTTAAGACTGGATTTAAATTTGTAAAAATGTACTATAAAGGGGAAATATCTATTTTTTATTTTTTAAAAGCTATAGCAATTATGAAAATATGACATGTTTTTGATGAGTTCATAATGTAATAAAATGTATCATAATGTAAAAGTTATTATTACATTATGAGCTCAAGATTTATTACGTTTTGAGAAAATTATTACATTATGAACATTGTATTACAATAATAATGTAATACTTATGACATTATGTGCAGTTATGACATTATGTGCAGTTATTACATTATGTTCAGTTATTGCATTATGAGTTGCTACAAAGGTTGCAGTGACCCTTCTCCAGAAAGTCATGTGATGATATATTATTCAGTCGGAAACAGAAAACGGGTCATATTGACAGCTTGGTTTAAAAAAAGAAAAAAAGCTGAGCTCAGAAATCATATGTTTTGTTTTTTTGGGCTGATATTAGTGTCATACATTGCAGGTCAAAAAATCCTAATCATGTTCCTCATAAATTTAGTTTTGCTACAGTAGTGCAAAAAACATTTCATGTGTCAAGAGTTCTGGAGAGGAAAAAATGCATTCGAAAAATTGTTCCACTGAGGTGAGATGTGCGAGTCATGACAGATGTTTTCTTTAGTAGACGGTTTGTATATCTGCTTTAAATCGTGCATGTCCACTTACATCAACAACAGTTCCTTTGACATAATTTAATTTGGCATAGCCATGAATTACAATCTTACCGCCTAAGGTAGAGCAAAATATATTTATTCGACAAGGCCAATTTTAATGGAAACAAACTACTCAAAAAGCAGCAGGTAAAATTAAGGTTAAATGAGGCTATTAGTGAAACTATTTCAAGCAGATTGCATTGCTGGTTTTAGTACAGCTCCTAATCAAACACTGACAATATGAGCATCTGTTTCAGAACGCAAAACATTAACATGCGCGTGTGTTTAGGTCGCAATGCACGTCACGGAACTTGGACAAGGATGCGAGATAAAAAATACCGACCTTTGACCTGTGCACCTCTCCATCATCATCCTCTCCGCCGACGCCCAAGATCTTGCGAGTCTTGAGTCGGCTCACCAGATCGGTTTGACTGTGTTTCTTCATCAGAGGAGGATGAGGTTTAGAAGCCATTCCAGCAGTCTACAGAGGAGAAGAGGAGTTTGAGAGCACGATCAGATCTGATTTGTCACTTCATGTTCATGCATGCACTCGTGTGCACTGGGAATGGAGTCTAACAAGACAAGATCTTTACTATGCACAACGTTCTAGTGCACCAGGCTGTCCTGACACACCAGTGAACCCCCTATGAGGCAATGGATTACTCAAGAGAATCAATTATATTTTCCTCTCAAAGGCTGTAAAACGACATCACATGGGATATAATCAGTCTTGACAAGATCTTTAGTTCCTGCGGCACGTTTGTAGTAAAATTGGGGAGAGCACCAAATCAGCATATTAGAATGTTTTCTGAAGGATTATGGACTGGAGTAACGGCTGTCATAGTACAAAATTATATGTTAAAATTTATTACAAATTAAATGAACTGTTATTAGTTATTTCAGTTATTAGCTATTCAGTTATTAAATAAATGCAGCCTTGTTGAGCACAAAAGACTCAAAATATATACGTATACATGTAGTAAGAAAGATGAAGTTCAGATATGGAAATGAACGTTTTGTTTTAGACACATGTCACATGCAGTAGACCACAACACAATAAGCACAAAGCCTGGGTCATCTGACCAATCAGACGAGAGTAGGCTAATAGTGTTAATTTCATTAATAAAAACTATGACGAAAAACGTTTTTTTTTTCATGAATGAGGCAAGACGATGACAAGACGACAATAAGTTCTTAAACGATAATTGTGACATGCAATATCACAGAAGACAAAATGTAGTTTAAAATTAAAAACTACATCAAAATCTCTTTATTTTTGAAAAAAAGAGACGACAAAATATACATTAATATATTACAGACGGCTCTACAAGCCACTAATACAAGCATTCGTGTTTGCGGCTGACAGATCTCAATCGGTTTAGATCCTAATTGGTTACCACTGACTTCCCATTGTGTGAACAAAAAAGCTTTGAGACATTCCTCAAATCATCTTATGTCCCACAGAAGAAAGAAAGCAATTCATGTTTGAAACGACATGACTATCCCTTTCATACCCATTTAAAACCCATTAAATCACACGGATTATTTATGCAGATGTAATTCCAGTATAAATGCATTCCTGCCACCTCTAAGCTGCAATAAACTGTCTGTATGTATATATATATATATATATATATATATATAAAATAAAATAATGGTTGTTGAAGCATAAAAGTTTGTGTAATAAATTCTATCTTGAATCAAATAAAATATTGATTTCTAAAGCCATTTTTTTAATGTCTATTTGATGATGATAATTTTTTTCCCCTCATTTAACACAATAATGACTTTCAATAATCTTTTGGGGGTAATTTCTCAGCCTAATTTGATGTGCGATTAATTAATTGGAACATCATGTAATTGATTTTAATCCCTTGTCGTATATACAGTGAACCCCCTATGAGGCAAAGGATTACTCAAGGGAATCAATTATATTTTGCTCTCAAAAAGACATCACATGGGACAATATCGGTTTTGACAAGCTCCTTAGTTCCTGCTGCACATTTGCGGTCAATTCGGGGACAGCACTTCTATGAAAAAACATGGATACGAACATCCTGACATGTGAACAAAAGCCACTGCAACTTTAGATCTCGCAATTATGACCTTATTTCTCATGTCAGTAATGTAATTTCCAATTGTGACATGCGAGGCCTTCAAATAGGATTGACGCCAGTGTAGAAAAAGGATATTTGAATGTCAGATGTACTGCTTGGTGTGCAGGAATATGATATCTCAGGTGAAGGAAAGGGCACAGGGAACTTGTGAATATGAAAGGACTGTCTTTCAATGTGTGCACTCAAGTCACCTGCTTTTGTGTACTGGACAGCTGAGGGACAGACGGTCAGCAAGTGCTCCCTCAGCAGAGGGAGAGAGGAGTTTAGCGTCACAATCGATGAGGAAAGGATGAAATGTGTCTGACGCTCCAGCACTATTGAGCCTGGAGGTGTTCAGGAAGCTGCAAGAGCAAAAAGAGGGATAGATTTTAAAAGTACATATATACATATACACACACACACATCAGTGATGGTTTCCAAAAGAAGTGGCAATTGTTTTCAAAATTGATAATAAATGTTCCTTGAGCGCCAAAACAGCATATTAGAATGTGACACTGAAGACATTTTAAATATTTTATTTATTTTTCACAATGATGTTTTTACTGTATTTTTGTAAAAAAAAAAAAAAAAAGCCCTCGAGCTGCACATTTAAAAATGTTTCATTAATTTGAATGAACGAATGATTCAATGACTCACTAATATACTTGTTTCATTACTGGATGAATCAGTGTTTTTTGAACAAATCTTTTGAATGAATAATTCAATGACATACACATCTTTAACAGTCGCTTGTCGCCACCTGGTGGCAAAACAATGTACTGATATAACCGTTATTTGAAGCACCAAGATAGATTGATCGCTATCTTAGACATCAGTGTTTATATACGAAATATAAACTTGTAACATAGAAATAACTCGAAATTAAAGCACAACAGCTGATTGTGTTGAAATGAGTTTGTCAAAGGTTTAATAAACAGACAAATCATCGCCAATAATAAATAAGATCACGTGAATGTTTGAATCGAGTTTGTGATCTTTTTACGATTAATCGAGAAGCTCTAACCCTTGATGAGCAAAAGAGACTCAAAAGTCTTACCGATCCCAAACTTTTGAGCGGTTGTGTCATATATAAAATACATATACTCAGCAAAAAAAAAGAAACACTCTCACTTTCTACTAATTTCAGAGACATTTGATGAACAGAATTGGAATAATGAGTCCCTGATCAAATATCAAAAATTGTCATACCTTTTTTGCAGAGTTTAAAATTATTAGATTTTTTAAATTTAATTTATATTTTACACTTTAGTATAGGGAACACATATAAACTATTAGCTATCACTTTTCTCTTAATAAACACATTATTTATTGTTTATTAATAGTCAGTAAGGTAGTTGTTAAGTTTAGGTATTGGATAGGATTAAGAATGTAGAATAAGGTCATACAGAATAAGGCATTAATACGTGTTTAATAGTACTAATAAATAGCTAGTATTCTAGTAATAGGCATGCTAATAAGCAACTAGTTAAAGATAATAAGCAACTAGTTAAAGAACCCTAAAATAAAGTGTTACCATGCATTTTAATGCAAACACAAAAATATTGGTATCGGATTTAAAAAAAAAAAAAAGGTCACAAGGAAAACTGGACTTCAAATGAGTGAAGATGAAAAGACTGATGCAAAATCCCAGTAGGAAGAGTAGCTTTGTGCTGCCTATTTATAATTATATTAATATATAATCTGCTAGGGCTGTAAATCTGAATTAATGAGCACAGATTCTCTTTTATAAGTGTGCTCTGTTGCTGTCAGCAATGACTCCGGCGAGCAGGTCACAGTTTGATCATGTCCTACTGATTACTAACTAATGATCACACAAGCAAGATCTTCTAAACGCTGGGCGTCATAACTGATCGCAGCATTACAAACGACACACAAAGGGCAACGGAATGTTCCGAAATGGGAAACATCCTCATCTGTCAACTGGTGGTGATACTTTGTGACTGAAGATTTGAGTAGACACCAAATCCACAACAATAGTCACACTAATGCTGCCAACTGTGCTGAACTGGTGATGGGAATGAATCATTACTTCCTTCACGGAGTGACTCTGAGAGCCTGCGTGTGAATTTACCATCACGGATAATAGGCAGGCAATGGGCCATGCTTCAATCAATGTGCTGCAAATCACATAAACGAGCCAGGCGATGCCATTCAAAAGCGTGGTTCCAATGAGTTTCTTGACATGAGGCTGCTGGAGTGATGCTGATGCAGTTGCCTAGCAACCCCACAGATTGCGCATTTGGCACCCTCCCTCATTATTGAAAGTATATATTCTGTGACGGGGCTCTGTTCATCTTGACAACTCACCCCATTGTTACCCTTCTGGCGGTCAAATCACGCCTTTGACGCAAGTTAAAGATCTCGCGGCCATGTGTGAGATTTATCGTCTGGCTTTGTCAGGTTAAAGGCTCCATGTGATGAGGAATTTTTAAAGCGCGGCTACTGTATATAGAATTCTGAAGCTAATGACAGATGGAAAGAAGCAAAGGCTTCATTGTTCATTTAAAAAAATCCCAAGCTTTTTTCCACAAAGCATCAAGACACATTTTTAGAAGACTTCAGCCTTAGGTGGTGAGTTTATAAAGGAGGAATTAAATATTAAAGAGGTCCTTGGTGAGGATTTCACTTTTTTTTTTTTAACTTTAGTGTGTGTGTTACATCTGCAAAGTTACAACGCTTAAAGTTCAATGCAAATTTTTATAGAAATCGCTGTTTAAGGACTACAACAAATGGCTGGTACGGACTACAATGAGGTTCTTCATTGGTTAGTGACATCACTAACCCTAAAATTTACATAAATTTACATAGCCATGTTGGGTTGCTTTAGAGAAGAGGAAGAGTTGTTTAGTAGAGTGTTGTTGATGCCGTCATTTTACACCGGACTGCTTCACAAACGAGGATCAATTCAACGCTGGATTTGCACAAAAGATGAACATGACGACACATGCTAGAGATGAGTTGATCAACTCCACAGCAACTACATAAATTTCTCCACTAACCGTTCAGAAACGTCTAAAAGTTGTAACTTCTTCCTGAGTCTCTCCATCAGTGTCGACTCCGGTTTGAACAATGTAAGGATGAACACTTTCCTCATTTTGGCTGCGTGAGATTCTCCAGCTTTGTTGTTGTTGAGCTGTTAAAGCTCCGCCCTCTTCTGGAAAGCGGGCCGGGAGCAGCAGCTCATTTGCATTTAAAGGGACACACACAAAAACTGTGTTTGCTCACAAAAAAATCGAGGCAAATTTGACAAGCTATAAGATCTGTGGGGGATTTTGAGCTGACACATTCTGGAGACACAGGAGACTTATATTACATCCTGTGAAAAAGTGGCATTATAGGTCCCCTTTAATAGATTTGCTAAACAGCAACAGTGCAGGAAAAACAGACGAGTATGCGCTCGTGAATGAAAGAAATTTAGCTGCGGGACAAAAGCCCAGCAAAGCATTCCTCCTCCGCATAAATATGTTGGGGACTTTAAACATTTATACAATACGACAATGAGGATAATCATGAGAGCATGTGATCTGAATGGAATTTTATAACTTCATGAACTTGAACTTATTACTTTATAGGCCTGCCAGTCAAGCCGAATGAATGAAACAAGCAAGCAATCATCACTAGCATTAATTAGCCCTCTGGTGTTACACATAATTGCTTGAGCAAGTCTGAGTCAAATAATCTTCCACAGCCTTTGCATCTTATAAATATATAATACAATAAAATGAGTGCTATTTCCCATACAGTCATACACATACATCTCTGGACATACGAATGATTGCAATTATCGATTTAAAGTTTTTTTGTCTCTTCATGTCATGTCGCTGTAATTCATACACACATTCAAGTAATTTTCTTTATGTTCTTGTAAACATAAATAAACGTATATACTTTTTATTATTTGTTTTTTTAGAAAATGGCCGATGGTTTCTCTAGATAAGACCTTTATTCCTCATATGGGATCGTGTAGAGCCCTTTGAAGCTGCACTGAAACATCAGTTTGGACCTTTAACCCATTGGTAACACGGTCCTGGAAAAATCCTGGAATGTTTTCCTTAAAACCCTTCATTTCTTTTTGAATGAAGAAAGAAAGACATGAACATTTTGGATGACATGGGGGCGAGTAAATTATCAGGAAATTGAACTAATCCTTTAATGCATAACTGTTAGGGATGTGCAAAACAATATTATTAAAAATAAATGAATTAAATACTAAAATCTATAAATATATAATATAAAACCTAGCTGGAAAAAAATGCATAACTAAGTTATCATATCTAAAAACCGATTATCATTTTCAAGAAGCGAAGTGATTACATCAGTCTCAAAGCGTGCTGTTCTGTAGGACCTGTGGCTTATTGACTTTGCATTCAATTATAACCCATCTTCAGAGTAGTCATCAGAACTCTTGATAACTACAAACCTCACATAAAGACTGTGCAGAGGCTGAATGGCGTTCATCACCCACGACATCTTAATTAAAAAGTTCTTTTATCAAAGCGCAGTCTAAATGCATTTCATACACAATATAATTGAAATCTGTGCATTTTAACAAACAGCTACAACCCAATGTACTGTTTCTGGTCCATTAGTCCTAAACACTGGGACAAAGCAGTGCTTTTACTTGCTGAAAGCATCTGTCAGACACAGACGTGCCTCTGATTTGGGTGTTCAGTCTTACAAATGCATGTCTCTCATTGCTCAGTGAGCTTGTGTTCTCCATTAACATTAGTGCTGAAATTATTTTAAATTAAGCTTATAAACCCATGGTTGACACAGGAACAAAAAAAACACATTTTCCCCAGTGATGAGCATTCAAAAACTCAAAGTGAATTTTGGCAAATTACATTTCTAATACAGAAGATGCTTTATTAGCACCTAATTTTATTAGTGGATCTTAAAAGAGTTAAATTTTTGTTTTGTTTGCTGCCTCATAAACTAAATGGTATTTCAGTACAAATTCATCTTTCGCTTGGTAACGATCAGCAAACAGAAAAGTACAGTCTGATTTAGATGATCGTTCGCTCCTTTTTCGGTTGCTGTTTTGAGTGGCATTTGAGTAAATATTCGTTTAGTGAAGTTCAAAAGACGCTCGCTTATGGTAAAGACAGATTTGCGTAATGAAAATATGTGCCTTGAATTAATTCAGTGATGTTTGACAATCACTAAGCTTTTGCCATGAAAACACTTGCAGATAGGATCCATAAAAATACATTAATTTTATAGTTTAGAAAACTGAAGAGGGGCAAATATTTGTCCATACTTTTTCCATATGCCACTGGTCATCCAATGTAAAATCTGGTTCTAGAAGCAAAACCAGCTGAGTTCGATGTGTCAGAGTCCATTTGTCCTACAGTAATTGCTGCCATCATGTTGTTCTCTTGACTTTGGCAGGGTGCGTTGTGAGAAAAGGGCAAATAAGCTGCAGGCTAAAAAGAACAGGCCTCTAATTGACAGCCTGTGACAACATGACAAAAACAAAGCTAGGAATCTCCTCCTGATGCTAACCAGCTGCCGGACAGCTGGCACAGAAATTATTAAACCCGATGCCACACAAATGTCAAAACTGACTAGGGTTTGGTATCGAGAACTTGTTCCGTTCTATAACCGGTTCCAAACTTCAACGAACCGGGGATTTGATACGACGTGAACATTTCGATTCCTGACTTTTTTCAGTCGTTCACGACAAGGACCTTATCTCATTACGTATATCCACAGTTCATTACAATCGGCACTGTGACTGACCGCAGCAAACGCTCGAAAGTTTAGTTAAACTTTGTAAAAAAATGATGATTGCATTAGTGAATGCAATGCATGTAATGAAGATATTTGGTGCTAGGGAGGAAGTACCTCTGACATGATGAAACATTTGCTTCAACACGGCATTAATCTGAAGGAACGCACCGTGTTTAACTCTCCCACCCGCGAGTCCTGCTACAACTCACCAGATACAGCTAATATTAGCAATAGCACCGTCTCACACTCAGGTACAAAACTTCTAATTAGAGCTGCACAATTCTAGATAAATTGAAAATCAGTATTTGCTCTTTGTTTCTCTCCAAAGAAAGTATTGGAATTGGAACCAAGAATCGTTAAGAACCAGATTCAATAAGCAGAATCGGAATCGCTAAAATTAAAATGATTCCCAACCCTAATCATGACGTCACACCGCCATTTTTATAACACCAAAAAGTTGAAGTGCAATTTGATTGTTTAGTTTGTCTCATGTCCCATTAGATGACATAGATGGGCAGGGTTAATGACCGATACTGCATCCAGCCACCTGGGGGCGATCGAAACATTCTTGTGCGCCACACTTGGGTAAAAAAAGAGCTTATTGATGCGGTTCACTCAGTCTGCTATATTACTCCAACAGTTTAATGGTGCAACACAAAAATATTTAGTAATGCGTGCGCTGTAATTTAGTGCCTATTCATGAGAAAACCAGGCAAAGTCGTAACTTACGCACAACCGGCCTCAGAGCGCACTGACCTATTTATAATCGCCGAGGCCCATGTGTGGTTTACCAGCCAGAGCAAAGTTTGTCAAGCTGTCTCGAGCTCCTGAAATGAACTTTGTTTAGGCCTGATTTTGGTTCGTTTTTCGATTTGGCTTGAAGTATATCAGCGCTGAAGAGCTCCTTGTATGGCTGCTGCTACACGAACTGAAATTCTCTCAGTAAAGCAAGAGACTTCTTACACATTCACACTGAACTGGATGACATGCAAATAAACATTTTGGTTAAAGTGGATTAAAATAACTAATGAGGTGCTTAGTTTACACTGCTGTAGAAAATCTACAGTCGTGGGCATTTATCAACTAATGGTATTCAATGTATATATAAATTTGACATACAAAAAGGAATGCTTTACTCCATGTTTACACTGCAAACGATCTAGTTTTGTGGTGTCTCAGCTAGCCATGCCACTCGCTTGCACTGTATAAACTTGCATAGCAGTTATAGCTAGTGCAGCTGCTGAAGAGACCTACTTAAAAAACAGACTCCATCATCTTCACAGCACACCTGTTTAATCTCCTCTCCAGCCCTCTCTTCACATCCATCTGGGATGTGCAAGTGTTCTCCGTGCATCAGTCACTTATGGTTTGTTTGTTATGGTTAGCTTGTTTGTATGCATTATGATTATACTGATAACTGTTTCTTTTCTTAGGATTACATGTGCTGCCACTGTAAAATTTAAACCAGATATTTTCAAGACGACATTCTTGTGGATTTAAATATCTGTTGCACTCATTTTTAAAGGTCAGTTTTGTTTGGAAACCTCTGCCAAGAACAACCTAAATGTTAGTGGAGACAGAATAAGGGGAATGAGACTGACTACTTGTGGAAAAATAAATGGGAGAAAACAATGACATATATATATATGCGGAAAAACTGATGCTGATACAGTATACAGATGCGCGTTCAGTTTCTAACGTGGCACTCGAGTCTGCTGACAACAGAACAAGAGTGGAAGAGTGGAAGAACGTCTCTGTAGGACAATTTCACAAGGGGTGTCAGGACGAAGGTTGACAATAATAGTTCTATTTGCTTTTGATGAAACACATCTAGCGAATGTCAGCAGGTTAAGAACGCCAGTGGGCGGGGCCTATAGAGCAACGATGTTTAAATATTCATTGATGTCTTGCTCTGGAGGCGGTCATATGCAAATATATAAATGACATTTGTGATGTCACAGATCCCGCGATATCAAAGCAAGCCATTTTAGGAGCTCGATTAAACAAATGCTTTGTTTATAATTGTTACGAAATTCGTCATCTGTTTTCTGTGTGGAGCTCTGGATTCCTGCTCCCGCCGACAGAACTTTAAACCACTTGTCTTTTGTAAATTTATTGTGTAGTGATTTGAGGAATCTAAAGCATGTTGTAGGAGCGGTGGTGCGTCCTGCCATTTATTTTGACCTTATTTGCGATTTGTTTATTTTAGGGAGTTAGGAAAGTTTATTGTATTTTTATTTTCTTTGTTAGGTTATTTATTTGTTTCATTTGTAAGTTGTTTTGTTTAGCCTTTGAAGCCATGGCTCCTTCATTTAATTATTTATTTCCACTTTAATAAATCATTTGTGGATCTTATTTATGTCTGTGGTGATCTGTTGGCTGGAGTTGGTTTCCTGTGAACCACCAAACTCACGTCAAACCCTAGTCCTTATTAGAAAAGGACGTAACAATAATGAGGAGGAAGTTTTAAGCTCTTAAACTTGTAGGATGTTTTAATGGTACAAAATACCTCTTATATGTCAAAAGGGCAAGGCAAATTTGATTTCTAATTTCATGGCCCCTTTAAAACCCCTCTTATTAAGGAGCATGTAATTTAAGGGCATAGTAATTTCCCCCTTTTTTAGACATGAATTTCAGGCCCTAATTAGCAGACTCCAGTAATACGGGTGGTGGAACATATTAAGGCTACAGCATATACTTTATTAAAGATATTAGTAAAGTCTCTTGATTCCTACGACTTTGTTTCAGCAATCATAGCTTTCATAATCAAGGAAGCATTTATTTTATTTTAATTTTTTAACACTCCGTCTCATACTTTTATGAACATTTCACAATAAAACGTGTGGCACACCCAGTACTAGACATCTGCAATTGCATAAATTACGTAACACTGATTTCACAGTCGTAGTACAGAGGCCATGAAAAAGACATCAGCATTGATAAACTAAAGGGAATTTCCTATATTTGCTACATTAGGACAGTTGTGATGAGTTTTTCTATACGTTTGAGCTTGAGGAGCTTTCCTGCACTTGTCCATTTACACTATTTCATGGTCTGTCACAAGAGCTTACTGTGAGTGACAGGCCAAAAGAGTGGAACCTTCTTGTTGATGCACTCAGCTGAGACATCGGCTCTCTCGACAGAGCGCAGCAGTAAACATCACCTGTATTTACACAAAAACACAACTGAGAGACTAAGTGGCAACTGCGTTGTGTAGGTACACCTGTAAGACAAAGCATTTTACATGCAGAAAGTAAACTAATCAAAAAAATACATGTCAAATTCAGATCAGTAATGCAACTGCATCAGTTCCTTCTTATTTGTGTCCAGCTTCTGGTGCCTTTTACGTTGAAGATCGTTGTTTTCTACAGTGCTGGTTACATTCATGTAGGCTCTGTTTACATTCACTTTGGTAATCTGATCACAAAACCGACTGACATTTACAGAGGATATAAACGTGTATCTCAAATACGTCTCCTGAGCTCACATGAGACTGGATCTCACTGAGGGGAAGATCTCTGAATGTGAATACATAACCTAATACATCAGCAAATGACTGCTAGGAATATGCAAACAAACAAATAAATACATAAACAAATATAGCCACGAGCAGCATTCATCGGGTCCAAGCACCAACGGCCAATCAGTGATTCAAATGAAATCTTATGATGTGGTTTTCATAGCAAAGTCCATCTTGAATCTTCACTGACAGTGTTTTTATGCATTTATTTATCAATTTATGTAAATTTAGATGAAACGTATGGACAGGACAATTTCAAATAATGAGAAGATTTGCAGCTCAAAACTATTTATCTGAAGCACTTCTCTCAACTGCCTTCTTATTTATAATTTATTTCTACTGTTTATTGCCTTCTAAATGTGTGTTTGCTGTTAAACACATAAGTGTTTATTTTATTAGTCATGCCACAACAAAAAAATAAGTGTTAGCTAATATGTAAAGTTGCTGATTATAGCACCACCTTGAGGCCGATTTCCACAAAATTTGGTACATATATTCATTTTCACATAATGTAGAAATATATCCATTTTTATAACCGTAGGCCATTCAGATTTGATATTATTACCCACTGAAATTTGATTTGCTGCTGGCGGCCATGTTTTTTGAAGTATCCGAGTCATATTGGAGCATATGTTAGGACGTCCAGCAAAAAAGATGCATACCAATTTTCAGCTTTATGGATTATTTGGTTAAAGAGTTAATTGTTTTTTAGTTGTAGCGCCCCCTGTTGTCGAAATTGTACCAAATTTGGTGTGCGTCTTCAGAATGTCATGCTGTCTTTGTGTGTCAAGTTTCATTAAGCTTGGACATTGCGTTCAGGTCAACTCGTAAAAATGGACATTGCCTCACCGATTAATTAACTTGCATCTTTGCAATGCGATGACAAAGCAAAGTTCTTTTGATAACTTTTTGTCCCCAGCTACTGTGTGCCTATTTTGAAGATCTTACAGGTAGCTCACACTTATTTTACTATTTTGTCCAAATAAATTAAAAATTAAGCAGTAAAAAGCAAAAATCAATTATTTTAAAATGCTAAATGATAGGAATTATCATCGGGTTTCATTTTAAAAAGCATCACAAATCATACAGTATGAAAAATGTACATTCATTTTGAGATTTTCTAAAGATTAGGCGACTTTTATTAACTTTAAAAATGAACTTTCATCTTTAAAATCCTTTTCATTAAGTCATTAAGTGCTCCATTTACCTGTCAAGAACAGAACATCATAAAAATCATTCATTTTCTGGGTTTATTGGTCACTGGTTCTCCTTAATCAGAGAATACCAGTGATCTTAAACTGAACATGCAATGCTACTGCATCTGCTTCAGAAAAGAAATGAAGCAAATAGTATTTTATTGTGAATTATTTGGTATTATGTAAATGTAGTATCTGCCTGAAATGTCTCAGCACAATCTGTGTTACATTTAGCACATGCCCTCAACTAGCGCTTGTTCACAGATTCATTTCTCACTCCCAGAGGAACTCATTGTAGCTCAGCTGCCTGCATCTTTGTACAATGACAAAAACAAAATCAATGCAGAATGCAGATCATATGCAAAGTCGATCCACATCACACAGAGCCAAACGCACAGGAGGTGGATGTGCTAACAAATCCAGCCGAGTCTCTTGCAGTCAGTCAACAGGTCTTGTATAAGATCATCCACTGACATTAGACGTCTCCCCTTTCGGCTGATAAATAATACAGAAGCTGTCATTTGGTTTAATCAACAGATTAATATATCCCTAGAGACATGATGACATTAGGCCTGATGCCACCAGAAAGTCGTACATCCATCCACGATCTTCATCGAGGTGTCAGAAAGTGACACTCTGTCCACACTAGCTGTAAAAATTAAGTCCATTATGGGGGGAGACAATGACAACAGAAAGGACATTGCCATAATATCTCAGTGACATTTAAAATATTATAAGATAACTGATGGATCACAGTCTGACCAAACAATTCATTCAATTTCAAGACACGAACAAGCGCATCCACCAGAGACAATAATCGATGCAAAAGGAAATACACAAGCTACTGTACATTTAACACACTGAAACAAACAAAGCTGCCCTCTTAATTGGACTTTTATATAATAAACAGACACCCCTGTGATTCATACCACTGCAGGCAAGAAACAACCCTCCGGTGTTACTCGAGAGAGTCATCAAGACATCTTTCTTACTTTGAGCAATGTGATAAGTCACAGTTCAGACAAATACAGCCGTGCAGTCATAACTTCAATTTACAGACCAACTCGGGAGGCTAATTCGCTTTGGGAATGTATTGTCGGTTTTAATAATGGCTTTTTCAAAATGTGAATTTTTCTTGAAGTAATGTGTCAAAAACACTATTCTAGAAATTCCTAAGGGAACTGTGAAGGAAATTTTAATATTAAGGGGTTTGCTAAGAGTTAATGTATGCTTTTCTATCTGCTGTGAACACACATTTGGGATGAAGGAAAGCAGCTGAAGGGAGTCTGCTCATGATCTGGGGGGTCATCCTGTCCTAAATCTAGGGTGTAAGGCCTAAAAACGGTCATCTTGTATTAGGTATAGGCCTTATGTCATGGAACAGTGTCTTTTCTTTTTACCATGTGTGGAAAAGTACTGATGTTAAGAGGTGTAACCTTGAAGGGTAACGGGGGGGTATAAGTAGGGTTGGGTATTGTTTGGGTTTTTTTCGATACCGGTGCCAAATCGATACTTTTAAAACGGTACCGGTGCCAAAACAGTGCCTGAACCGATACTTTAAAAAAAATTCACAAAATGATGGTGGATGACTCAGTCAAGAATACCTTTTTATTGGACAAAAAAAGTTATTTAAATTAAACAATATATTATATATAAGTATATACAAAACACAAAAACAGTAAAACCTAAGCCAACTAGCTCAACTACAATAATTTAACAGCTTTAAATTTCAGCAATTTTTTTGCAGAAATATCATTTGCCTTCTCTGGCATAATACGACACCTCTCCTGAATTATTGCATGTCCTGCACAGGAGAAAACTCTCTCAGAAGGTGTCGATGAGGCCTGCACATACAGGTATGTGTTTGAAAGTGCAGACAATATGGGAAGACTGTCCCGCTTACAGAGCTGAGGTCATCCACACTGATAGTGGCAGCTGATGTCCGCAAGCTGTCAAACATGGTGCATCCCTCTGCTTTCAAGTTTATTCCACGTGCCCTTAAATGCTTCATTAGGTCTGAGGTGTTAACGCCTTTACACGCAACTGTTGTAAAACATTTGCTGCACGTCGCGGTGTCGGAATCCTTTCTGGTGAAATATAGCCACACTTTGGAGCGTTTAGTTTTAGGCATTTTAATTTAAGCGCGTTTAATTTAGCTAGCTAAAGCTAACGGTAGACCACCTGCTGCACTGCAGTCAGCGCAAGTGTAGTTGCTGCGCTCACGCGCTTCACGGATGGTCTCACTTCCCGACGATTTGGGATTTTTAATTCGAAATGTGAAAACAAAATGGACAGTAACATTACTACAAAGATGTATTGGGTTTGTATCATCAAAGCTTTCCAACGTTCACGTGAGTTTTCTCATTCAGGAAATAGTTTTTCCGAGCATTCTGACACCCCATGAACGCAGTATTTAAATGTAACTAGCGATCAGGCGTGTTGATGAATCTGATGCTGCTTACGTCCGTGTCATAGCACCAGAGGACAAATATTTCTATCACTTCAGGCATTTAAGTGGCACCGAAATGAGGCACCGACCTTCGCATTCTGATTCGATCCGGTACATACCGGTTCTATAGGTACCGGTGCCGTATTGGCACCGGGTTTCGGTACCCAACCCTAGGTATAAAAGCTGAGGAAACCCGGCCTTCTAGGTCGCACTCTGCAGTAACCTGTGTTTCTGTATGACTGTTTGACCTTCCTTGCAAGGAATAAATTCTCATAAAGACAATTTTCACTGAGTTTGTCTCTTACGTAGTATGAGTTAAATTTCTGCCACAACAGAACCCATAATACTCTTCAGCGTTTTAGGACTACAAATGAACAGCTCTATAGGCAATCAGAGATTAAAGGATCGCACGTATTGATATTAGATTTACAGGACTAGTTTGTTCTCTTTGAGTGGATGTGTGAAGAGCCGCCGGTGAAGCTCGTGTCGTTTGCGCTCCAAGCACGCAGAGACAGATGGCCTTGAAATCAAAACATTTGCAAAGGAGATGATTCAGCTTTGTTTGGAAATGGTTAGAGTGCCATAATAATAATACTCTGTCTTAAGCCATTTCACCCTTCACCAAGTGGAGGATGGCAGGACGAACACACACGCAGAAAGCCTCCCTCCCGAGACGTTCGGAAGAGGTTGGCCCCATGAGTGGCAGCAGCTTGCCGACAGCTCATTAAGCCTCTGTTCGTGCTAATGTGATGAAAGTGTGAAGAAAAAGCCACTCAAACATCTTGTCCATCCCAGCACACGCCTGATCTTTCGACCAACGTATTTCTCCTGCTGAAGTAAACAGCAAATGACACCGGATATCCTCACAGCACATAAGCAGACATTCACAGTGCACTCGTCTAGCAGGATGTTGAAGACCATTGGCTGCGCATTCTGGCATCACAAACAGCCTGAGCCATCGAGTAATCAACTTTCCCTTGAGCTTTTGATATATTAGAGTTCATCATACTATAAGAATATTTGAAAACTTTGGTAGTCCAATAAAAGCTTCTACTGGCACCAGGCCTAGAACGACCCGTCCTGGAATGTACTTTTCTATGATAGATGGGTAAAACGCTGCCTCCGCAAAAGAAATCAACACCTACTTCATCATCATTGCAACGTTAGCCCCGCCCACTGTGAGGAGGAGAAGAGCGATACAGGACTATAAATAATATTACCTTTCAAAGGATCCTAATGCTAGGAATTTGGTTATTTAATTTCAACAATGTGTCTCAGTTGGGCTTTATTTATTTGTATTCGGTATTTCACTGTGGATTCTTTGGTAAATCAATCTCATTTACAGCGCAGGCTTTGCAAACAGACTTTACGATACGGATTCGACAGTAATGCAACAACATGTAAGTAGCTGTGTTAACTCTAATGTCTGATCTGATATGTAATGATTCTTGTACAGTCAGATGTTCTTTGTGTGAGTAAATCAGACTAAACTTTCACATTGTTTCTTTTAGAAGGATGAAAATCTGTTATTTAAACTGTGATTAAATTATACATAGAAAGTGATCAAAGAACGTTCCCTTAACAGTCGCTGGAGCTGTCAATCAAACAGCGCAAGTTTATCAGTGATGGAGTTCTGAACTCGCACCAAAACTCCCATTTTATTCAATGAATCACTGTAGTTGCATCTGTTTGCACTTTTAGTCATGATTAAAGTATTCGTAAGTGTGCAGAATTTGAGTTGCAATGACGAGATCACTGCTTTCATGCACTCAACAACACGTCTGTGATCGGCTGCAATGTTCATCACTGCAACCTTTCATGCCACGATCTAAATATAATGCCATAGATCTAAATGTAACGCTTTTCACAATTAGTTAACCTTGAGAGCAGTAATAGTAAAAATGTGCTAAAAGTTTTTGAGAGAGTACTACTTAGCTATTTCATATGCAAAGATGTCAGCCAATCACAGCAGTGGGCGTGAACACTGAAGTGTCACAGCAGACACGCCCCTTAAAACAGTGTGTTCAAATAAGAGGGCTAAAAATCAGGGTAGGAAAATGCCTTTTATTTCTAAATGATGACCATTTTTGATGAAAAAAACATACTAACATTATAAGGAAACATTATAAAACAACATAACACAGTTCATGATCCCATTAAAGTACCTCAGAAACTGTACTTACTCATTCCTTGCCATCGAGTGAGTCACACTTTAATCTGTGACTTCAGCACTCCAACCACAGGAGCAATTGTGGGTCAAGTGTGTTGCTCAAGGGCACAACAGTGATAGAGCAGGAACTTTCCAGTCTCTTACCAATTCCTTGTTGCATGTCCTCTGGCACAACTCACAGTGACTGAATGGCAGGTTTGAACCGGGGGACAGATCAAGTTGTAAAACGATATTAAAACAAATGCAACCTTTTCAGAAAAAGCTCATTCCAATAGTACTTATGGCAGATTCAGCCCATAAACTGCCATTCAAAGAAAGTTAATTCAAATATTAATTGCAGTTTTCACACGCACGCCGTGGCTTGACACCATATCTATATTACGCTGAAGGGGTGTAACCTCTTTAGTTTAGGGTCCAGTTCTCACTATTAACAATGACTTTTGCCTTTTTGCATAATTACTGCTCATTAATAGTAAGGTAGTTTTTAAGTTTAGGATTAAGGGATGTAGAATATGGTCATTCAGAATAAGGCGTTAATATGTGCTTTATAAGTCCTAATAAAACAGCCAATATCCAACTAATATGTATGCTAACAAGCAACTAGTTCATAGTGAGAATTTGACCAAACTTAAGTGTTACTGTGGAATAAATCCACAATGCTAGGTTTCTTTTGATTTATTTTGAACAGACAGTTCCACCTACGAGCATTTAGTCCCCTAGATAGTACGGTACAGACTCCTATAGTGTATTGAACAGTAAAAAGAATGCACTCTCGCAAAGGTCATTTTGTTTTCGCGAAGCTGATAAAAAACAAAAAGGTATTTGGTCACAATCAACTACAAAACTGAAAAGCATTGTGTGTTATAAAAGCACAAAATGAATAGAAAAATGCTTGTGCAGTGTTACAATTTGCTCCACTTAAACTATATTTAAACATTCAAAGCTTTAGCCCAGCCCTCCTATACTTTATTTTCCACATTCTGCTCCAGCACAACAGGAAAACGAGCGGAAGAACAGCGCATACATGAATGACTTGAGCACTTGAATACAAAGTCCACTAGGTAGCACGCAAGCGTCGAAAGAGTCTTTCTGTCCTCATGGACAAAGGAGAATACTGTTCGCAAGCCTTTCAAAGTATTCCTCGAGTGCAGAAAGACGCATTAGATGAGTGCAAAGTCATTCGCGTATGTGCTGTTCTTCTGCTGTTTTTCCTATTGTGCTGGTTAGCAAATAGCATTGCATTACCGCGTGCGCCCCCTTCTGGATTGGAGTGTGGATTGGCTGTGACTGTATTCGTCGTCTAACTGCATGAACCAAACCGTATGGATGAATACATGTACCATTACATCCCTAAATATTTTATATGCTTCATAAGAATAGTTATTTTATATTATATAATAATTTTAACTTATTTCAAATCCATAATGCATATACTGCATGACAGGAATGCGCACCATTAAAAACAGTCTCTCAAATCCCAATTTTTGCTGCCACAATTTGTGGTTTATCTTATTAAGACAACCTTTGAATATTAGCTTGTTTGAAAGTCTTGAAAACAAAAAGTTTAAAAACCTTAGATCAGAAGCAGACCTCAGTATGCTTTTGCCACATCTATTTTACTATCCTCTAAAACTAGCATTCCAATATCTTTAATGATATCCTTTTCATGTCAGGCTTTCCCTTGCAAGCCAGTACTAAATATCAATCAATGCAGAATAAATGCCAATCAAAGGCCCTTTCTGATGTGCTGTGTGTACAATACAGAGATCTTGGTCATTGACAACTTCCCTGTGGGAGAGACAAAAACACACCTCTGCTGAAGCCTAATGTCTTTTACGGCTTGAGAAATTAACGAAGCAAGGAAACAAGACAGCTTAAAATAGCAACAGACTCACAAAGCACAGCAGTTAAGTGTCTGAAACCTTTGATTTCTCCATTGAGTATTTAGGCTGCTCTTTGGGTATCTCAAACCTTAAAAAAAATCATAAAACTGTGCACATCTTGCAAGAAAAGCATGCAAGACAAAATGTTCCTCTTGAGTGGGCAGGTTTTTAAATGGTCCTCACCTCAACCATCAATAATTGTGCAATTTCCATCAGCATGAGTCTGCACCGATAACATTTGGTCTCCTGTAGCAACTCAGGTTCTAATCCAGGAATACTGACACAGACACACCATTATGTGTTTAGCCCCCACAGAGAGACACAGAGTGTTTATTTATAGGTACCTTTACAGTTCCATCACTGTTACCAGTGACAAAATGTCAAAGAATTGAAAATGCACAAGATCTATTTTTTGAGTAAGGGTGCGTTCACACTTGTAGTTTGGTTGGTTTGGTCCGGACCAAAAAACAAAACATATAGTCCTGGTCTGCTTAGCGTTCACACTGGCATTTTTAACAGCGAACCTAAAGTTACCGAACCAAAGGCATAGGGATACGGTCACAACCTGATTGGTCGGCTTTTATGACGTATATTTCGTGACGGAGCTCGCTTACCGAACATTCAAAACAACGCTGTGTGCTGGATTAAACACAATCATTTTATGCGTGCACATATGCTTTATTTTTACCAGCTGAGAACTCAGGAAGAGCTCATAAAATGTTCAAAACATTCAAAACAGCAGCAGGATTTCCTCCGTTGTTTGCAGAAACAAATATTGATGAGGCTCTTCACCTCCTCGTTGCTCCATGTTTGCCCTCGACTCATTTTGGATACACCGATCTTTCCGCGTCGTCAAATCAGCTGACTTGTAGCGTCGCATCTTGTGACATCACGTCCTGTTTTTGGTTCGTTCACATGTCTTTGGTCCGTGTTGCGTTCATACATCAATCGAACCGCACCAGAGTTCGTTTGTAAGCGGACCGAGACCCATCTTTTTAGCGGTCTCGGTTCGCAGCGTTCACATATGTTCAAACGAACCGCACTAACTGAGCAATCGCACCAGGGTTCGTTTTAATCGAACCAAACATGACAAGTGTGAACACACCCTTAAACAATACAAGGTTTAAACTGTTTTCTTTCACAGAGCACTGCATTGTATACACAACGAAAAAGCCTGTATTTTCAGTTTCCCATGTAGCGGGGGCTTAACTTTTGCAAACAAATTCCCAAACTGAGAAGCATTCTTGACATATGACACTGCATTATAACCCAGCACTGAAAAGCGCTGACTGCAAGCGTATCATCAACAGACATCTTGATATATTTTGACCTGTCCTCACTGCTAAATCCTGCTTGCTTTTTTTTTTTAAAGAAGTAAAGCAACTTTTTAGCAGTGATATCACAGCCCTACAGCTTTATGAGTCATGCTTTTGAATTGGTGTGGTGGGTAGAGCTCCACAGAGAAGTTCAGAGATGCTTGAAGACAAGCGTCAGAAGCAAAAACACTTCCCCATTCTGCCAGCACCATTAGCTAGCATCATTACTGAGGTTTAGTTCAGAGCTGTGTTAAGGTGCCAACAAATGTCAATTCCAAATTAATTCGAACAATCAACATGAAATCAAAATGAATGCTCTAAACTTCCTTAATGCAAGTTTCTGCTTCCTGATCTGTAAATGTTTCATGGATAATGGACGTTAACCAATAGCCAAATAGGCTGTGTTTTAACAAACTGGCATTCACTGGCTCCTTTCTGGCATATAAAGCCTACTTTTTACAATCCAAACAATTATCTACATTTTTCACTTCTTTTTTTTTCGATCCCATTTCACTCAAAATGTCATTTCACAAAAGTAAAATGGGTTGTAATTAACAGCAATTCATGTTGGCTTTCCGTGACATTTTGGCTAAGCTGAGAGTGCTCTGTATTTTAAGACATTTTATTTTATAGGCTTTTACTGTACATCATACTTCAGTATTATACATGCATTCTGTCTAACAAGCATATATATTGTATACTAATATTCTAATAGCAAAAGTTCAGCAGTAAAAACTAAAAAAAAAAAATGCTTCAAAAGGCAAAGTTTGTTGGAATCACACAATCTACAACCTAACGCTGAGTTTTAAAAGCCAATTTGAATGGTGATGAACTTCTATCAAATTTAGCACAAGCATACTATGATAGTATGCAACTTCAAAATGAGTCTGGCTGTCTCCTAATTCACATACTTCTACTAAAAGTATTTTCTTGATGGGAAAGAAATTTGGACTATGTACACTCTAAAAAAAAAATGCTGGGTTGTTTCAACCCATGTTTAGGTGGAAAATGGACAAACTCAACCATTGGTTTAAGTTTTTAAATTAAATTTTAAACCCAGCTGTTGGGTTTGTCCATATTTGACCCAAACATGGGTTGAAACAACCCAGCCTTTTTTAGAGTGTAGAAACGAGTATTGACAGCGCAGAACACAGTCCAGTGTTTCCATTTAATGAATGTACATGTTTTGTTTTGTTTCCACTAGTCGTCCATGATTACTAGATAAGGTCTTTAAATGGACGCCCACTTTGTAAATCAGTATACCATCTGGCCATGTTTGGTATAGGCTACTATTTTTAATGATTCATGACTTTCTGATCTTGCATAATACTTAGGATTGGGACACACTGCCTGTGAGTCAAGTGCACTGAACCTAATCTAAAGTTTGAAAGTATTTCCCTTGATTATACTATCATTTCAGCCTTGTCCTAAATACTACACCTATTGTTCTTTTGTTCGATATAAACAACCAGAGAATAACACTTCAGTCTCTTTCCCCTTCTTCCACCCTCACACTTTATCTCACACACACACACACAATGTCACTTGGCATGGAGGTGAAAACAAGTGTTTTTCACAGTTGTCTGAAGAATCGCCACAAAGGATTTGTTTGGTGTATACACATAATAATAAAACATCTAAAAAGGAAAACCTGTATGTGTTGAAAATCCATCAGAATGACTATTAAACCAGAGGTTTGTGATGTATATGTATATCCTAACAATATACTGTTATTTATTCATTTATTCACTATTATAATCAAAGACAGCACAAAAAACAAGTTGGGTTGAAAATGCACAAACCCAGCAGTTGGGTTAAATGTTTGCCAAATGTGCTGAGCAGTTTAGTTTTACCAAACTATTGTTTAAAAATGACTATATGGCTGGATTAAAATGAACCAAAATAGGTTAGAAATTAAAAATCTGATATAATTACTAGAGGCAACAATAATAATCAAAAGGTGAACATTCATTAATAAGCAATTTAATAAATGTTTGTTTAATTAATATTCATTAAACTTATTAATAAATATTAATTTATTAAACATTAATAAATGTTAATTTCCAACATATTTGTCTTCATTTTAAGCAAGTAATGCAGTCATTTTTAAACAATAGTTGAGTTAAATAAAACTACCCAGCAGGTTAGGCAAACATTTAACCCAACCGCTGGGTTTTTCCATTTTCAACCCAACTTGGGTTGTTTTTAACCCAACTTATTTTAGAGTATATACTGTAATTTGCGAGGCTTTAAATTACAGCTGCCGTGTCTCCTCTCAGTTTATATAGAATAATCTTTCATTATTTGTTTTTGTTTGTTTGTGTGTGTGTGTGTGTGTGTGTGTGTGTGTGTGTGTTTGTGTGTGTTAGTTTGTTTGTTTGTTTGTGTGTGTGTGTTTGTGTGTGTTAGTTTGTTTGTTTGTTTGTGTGTGTGTGTGTGTGTGTGTTTGTTTGTTTGTGTGTGTTTGTTTGTTTGTTTGTTTGTTTGTTTGTGTGTGTGTGTGTGTGTGTGTGTGTGTGTTTGTGTGTGAGTGAGTGTGTGTGTGTGTTAAACCGCACAAACGTGAGCGAAAACTAAACGTTTATCACTTCTTTCAGGCAGCCATTAAAAACAGTTCAACAGTTTCAATCATAAGAGCATTTAATTTCCGGTGCTTCATGATGGTTAACAATAACATCTTCCAATTCATATCCCCTTAATAACATTGTGTTTTCAGGGCAAAAAGTGAACAAACAGCGCAAACGTTTCCAGTGCATTTCATGCTAATCTAATTTGTGAGCTTCTCCAATTGCTGATTATGTTAATCAGTCGGTGAGCGTTCTTCCTCCCATGCTGCGCGTTTCTGTTTGTACCTTTCTATATTTTTAGAAAAGGCAATAAACAGCACATTAAGAAGAATGGCTTCAATTGAATCTGGATCTATGAATGAGAATTTCTACCAGAACAGATTAAATCAATGCCTCCTGACACAAGTATGCTCTTTTCGTACAAAATTATATTGATGGAAGTGAACTTTCCCGGAGGCTATTACAGTGCTCCAATTTGCTTAACAGAAAAATCATACGAAGTCGTTTTCTCGAGGGGATGCTGAACGTCAGCATCACACTTTCTGATGCTTGAGTGCTTTCTACAACCCATTCATCCTCTACAACAAGGCTTTTTGGCCAAAGGCAGCTGTTAGAAGATAAACTGCAAAGGGTTAAGCAAGAAAGCATAATATGTGAGAATAAAACTCAGCTAGAAATGGGATTTTCAATGACTCGTCGTCTCCAATGTTCCTTCTCATTCGACTCTCTCGCTCTCCATGGCCGTCAGTCTTGCTTCATCTCGACAGAGTACATCTTCACCATAATAAAGGTCTATTTTGAGAGGTTATTCAGCAGGATTTAAACCTGCGTTGTGTGACTGGATCATGGATTTCAATCACTCAGTCAGCAGGTGGCCAGGTTGTTGGCATACATTTGCATTCATTTACATATATTTGGCTTAATTTCTCACAAAATTATTTGGATATGTTTCACTGTGGAATAAGGTGCCAAATAGGACAAGGAATTTAAAAAAAAAAAAAAAAAATGGTCAATTGAGCAGCAAGTCATGCAATATTGCATCTGCCCTCATGAAAATCATTCAGTAACATTTACTTGTAATGGCTTGTTTTTATTTGTAGCCATTGCCATTTTCAAGATCACATTATGGGATCAATTCATAAAAGTCGGCATGAACCAGAAATGACTGACTGACTTTTCTTTAATATTGTGATTTGTATCCGAGAGAAACGACTTATTGAACAATAAAAAAATAAAAATAAAGTAGGATGGGACTTTGTTCATCAGGAATTGATTGGATCATAGAAAGATCGTCAAAGATTATGAGGACACAATTATGATGTGCACAAATAAATCATTGATAATAAAAAGTCAATTTTGATTTAATTGTGACTTCAAATAACACCATTTCAAATACTAGGTTTAAAAATTAAATGTAACAATTTTAAAACAAATTTAATGAGAGAAAAAAGTCGTTTAGCACTAAAAATATTGGAAATAATCCCAATAACTACACAAGTTTACCGAGATTAGCTCACTCTAAAATTAAAGGCTGTTATTATTTTCTCAACATCATGTCTCTCTAAACCCATATGTTGCTGTTATTTTTGCAACAATTTTTGAAGAATCATTATCAATTCAGTGAATTTCAGACCATTCCTCAGGCTTTCATATGGATTCAAAAGACTTGGAATATAGTGGGAATAAATTTTGTATGGCATGAGCTTAGTAAAATTCTCCTTTTTGTGTTCCACATTAACAATAACAGCATATGGGAAAGACGTGACAGAAATTTCACCTTTGAGACTCACGTTGCTGCTTTGTAAATACATTTTTGTTAAACTTTCGTTACGTACTGAGCACATCATGTTTGGCCTTGAATTAAAAAAGATATAGAAGATAGAAATAACAAAATAAACAAAGGACAGAAAACTCCCTCCACCCATTCCAGGCCTCTGAAAGCAAACTGAAAATAACAGACTGTAAACAGAGTGAATTAAGGCCACTGTATTACGTCAGGGCAGTATGTCTAATGTGTGCATGAGCAGGAAGCTGGCTGCATAGCCTACATTCCTCACTGCTTGTGGGGGACGAAACAGGAAACTGTGACACACTGAGCATCGCCTCTGACAATGACCTGCAGGTATGCTACCATTCAAAAGCATGGGATCATTAAGATTTTTCTGTTACTGAAAGGTCTCACCAAGGCTGCAAAATCAAAAATAGGGTGAAAATAGTAATATTATGAAATCTTATTACAAATTAAAATGTCTGTGACAGCAAAGCTTTATTTTCAGCAGCCATTATTCCAGTGTTCATTGTCACATGATTCTAAAGAATGTTGATTTGGTGCTCAGCAAACATTTCTTAGTATTGTCAATGTTAAAAGCACACTGTAAATCATTTCTGTTGTTTTCACAGTAATATACTGTGTTTTCAACCGCTCTCTAATGTAGTTTCAAACTGTATAAGCCGCGTACAGTAGATTTTCAATGCATTCTGGGAAAATATTAGGCTACTGTAAATCTAAATACAGTACGCACATCCTCACACAACGGCTCTGTGGCACACTCATGAAGATTAAAGCCCACTATGGAAGGTTAACTTTTCATTTTTTCGCTTTATATGTTTTTTCTGATGTTATTTGCGATATTTAAATCTACGTGTTACTGTGTATTTTGTTCCTTGATGAAATATAGTTAATAAATCATATCCTATTGAAATTCAGCTATAAAATGTAAAAAATGAAACTTGAATAAAGCTGTTGATGTGAAGCAATAACTTGTGTTATTGAATATAAAACAGTAAAATTTAAAATTATAATAAAAAACAAAAATAATAGTATAATACTGTAACTAATGTAGTTTTTACTGTAATTTTACTGTGGTATAAAATACACCAACTACTGGATAATTGTTACAAGTAAGGTATTGTTAATTTGACAATAAACACTGTACTCAGTCATACCTTTCATCACGACCAGATGAAATCTTTAAATTATCCAAGTTGACAGAGTGTGTTAAAGATATTAAATATTGGATGAGCAGTAATTTTCTTCTATTAAATTCAGATTTAAAATTCAGACTGAGGTATTCCTTAGGTATTACAGATTACACTAAATTATAATGTGAAATGTGTGCATTTTCTGTAAAGCTGCTTTGAAACAGTACGTAGAGTGAAAAGTGACATAAAAATAAGCTTTAGCGTCGTTAGCTTTTTGAGGCGGCAGTTTTTGATTTATAGCGAGTGCAGGATTGGACGTTTACAGTCACTGCTGAGAACAGAGCTTGAATTTGGGTCTGTTTCTCACATTTGTATGGATTAAAAAAAAAATTGGATTACAGCGCACTAATAAAAATTACTTTTGTGAATTTGTGTTGCATTTTTGATATATTTTATGTTTCTACTGTCAGTCACAGCATAGGACTATACTGAGAAAATGCCTTTTGCATCCTATGGCAAACAAAAATATTGAATGATAAATAATGATTAAATGATTACAGAAATGATATACATTTTAAGTTCTGTTTAAAATGATGTAATCCTTCGAAAAGAGGATTACAGCGAAATGTTATAATTTCATATTAAACTGTTTAATAAATGCAACTGAAAACAATGTCATTGATATGACAATTGAATATAATAAAGTCGAAGTTTTGCAGTTATGTTTATGCGGTAACCGTTTACAATAAAGTTCATTAGTTAACTACATTAACATGAACTAATAATGAACTGCACTTATACAGCATTTATTAATCTTTGTTAATGTTAATTTCAGCATTTACTAATACGTTATTAAAATCTTGTTAACATTACTTAATGCACTGCATTTTCATTAACTAACATTAACGAAGATTAGTAAATACAGCAACAAATGTATCGCTCATGGTTATTTCATGTTAGTTAATACATTAATGTTTAAATAATGAACCTTATTGTAAAGTGTTACCGTTTATGCTTTCTAAAGCACTCAAAGAAATGTATGAAAAATGTAATTATTGTAATTCTGATTATTAGTAGTAGTCGTCATTTCTCCAAAATGTTGTTCATTTCTTAAATGTATAAAACTTGCTTTAAAAAGGCAAAAAATAGTGTGAATCTTCAAAGTGAAAATGGAAAATCAGTGTGAGGTGTCTGTGCTGTAAAATACACTGCACACCAACAGGTGTGCCAAAATCCCATTCGCTTTATCTATCTTCAGGCCCAATCATCGAGAAGCTCGTAAATACAGGGATTCGAGCGAGAGCGCTGAAGGGAACAGATGCGAAAGATGAAACACGGACTATGAGAACAGCTAATTTTGGAGATTTACTGTACTTCTCTGTGTCTCTGCCATCACCACACCCTCAAACACTGCCATGCAACAAGTTCAGCGATGAATAACAGCCTTAGACCACAGTTGAATCAAATGTGAAAGAGATCTGTGTTCACACTGCCAATGAAACATGACACCGGCACAATGTTCTACTATGAATATACATTCATTGCTGCTACAAAGCCTTAGCTGCGTCAAAAAAGTGCTTCTGTTCGAAACACTGTCATTTTCGCCCAAGGCTTGCAAGTCACTATTAATGGTTCTTTTATAAGGTTCTGACTGTAAACGCCACCATTCATGAGCAGGGCATATACCAAACCCATATACCACCATCATATGTTATGATGAATTTAGCAGGATATTCTTCAGTCATGCTCAAAAACCAGATAAGATTCCCACTCCTGCCCGCTTTAACAGGAAAAAACGGACCGATTAGTTTCCCGCATGGAATCAGTGCCTACAGCTGAAATTTCTTCCCATATAGTAATTGCATGTTGCAGAAACTTTCTTTGACACACTTTACTATATTTACATTTATTTCACTGATTTTGGAAGCAATTAACCCTCATTATCAGCACAGATTCTGAGTGGGCTGCTGACTGGTTCTTCTTAAAGTCAATCCAATACAATATCCATTGGGAATTGTTTGGATTGGCCATTAAATACCATAATTGTGCCAGACCAAATGCTAAAACAACTATTAGTTAACATTATAGTCTGTGTAAGTCACTAAAGCAGACAAGTTATTTCAGAGGAAGAGCAAGTTACATTTTCCTTAAAGACGCCATATTTTTTTTTATTTGTATTAAAAGATACCAATGATTCAGACACACTAAGACCAAAACAAACAAACAAAAAATAACAATATTGTTTCAAAGTTTGGGGTCTGTAAGATTTTTTTAGAGGGTTAGTTCACCCAAAAAGGAAAATTGTGTCATTAATTCCTCTTCCTCATGTCGTTCTACACCCGTAAGTAGGGTTGGGTATCGTTTGGGTTTTTTTCGATACCGGTGCCAAATCGATACTTTTAAAACGGTACCGGTGCCAAAACGGTGCCTGAACCGATACTTTAAAAAAGCCACAAAATGATGGTGGATGACTCAGTCAAGAATACCTTTTTACTGGACAAAAAGAGTTCTTTAAATTGAACAATATATTAAAAGTTTAAAGTATACATGAATATATAAGTAAATACAAAACACAACAACAGTAAAACCTAAGCCAACTAGCTCAACTACAATAATTTAACAGCTTCAAATTTCAGCAATTTTTTTGCAGAAATATGACCATATTTGCCTTCTCTGGCAAAATAGACACCTCTCCTGACTTACTGCATGTCCTGCACAGGAGAAAACTCTCTCAGATGGTGTCGATGAGGCCTGTTTGAAAGTGCAAACAATATGGGAAGACTGTCCCGCTTACTGGGGCTGAGATCATCCACACTGATAATGCAAGCTGATGTCCGCGAGCTGTCAAACACGGTCATATTCCATGTGCCCCCAAATGTTTCATTAGGTTTGACGTGTTTCCCCCTTTACACGCAACTGTTGTAAAACATTTGCTGCACGTCGCGGTGTCGGAATCCTTTCTGGTGAAATATAGCCACACTTTGGAGCTTTTAGTTTTAGGCATTTTAATTTAAGCGCGTTTAATTTAGCTAGCTAAGCTAACGGTAGACCAGCTGCTGCACTGCAGTCAGCGCAAGAGTAGTTGCTGCGCTCACGCGCTTCACGGATGGTCTCACTTCCCGACGATTTGGGATTTTTACTTCGAAATGTGAAAACAAAATGGACAGTAACATTACTACAAAGATGTATTGGGTTTGTGGGCTATCATCAAAGCTTTCCAACGTTCACATGAGTTTTCTCATTCAGGAAATATTTTTTCCGAGCATTCTGACACCCCATGAACGCAGTATTTAAATTTAACTAGCGATCAGGCGTGATGATGAATCTGATGCTTCTTACGTCCGTGTCATAGCAACAGAGACAAATATTTCTATCACTTCAGGCATTTAAGTGGCACCGAAATGAGGCACCGACATTCGCATTCTGATTCGATCCGGTACATACCGGTTCTATAGGTACCGGTGCCGTATTGGCACCGGGTTTCGGTACCCAACCCTACCCGTAAGACCTTCGTTCATCTTCAGAACACAGATTAAGATATTTCTGATGAAATCCGTTGGTTCAGTGAGTCTCTATTGACAGAAAGATAATGAACACTTTCAGATGAACAGAAAGATACTAAAACATATTTAAAACAGTTCATGTGAGTACAGTGGATCAACCTTAATATTATAAAGAGACGAGAAAACTTTTTGTGCGCCAAAAAACCAAAACAAAATAACGACTTCCGATTTCAAAACACTGCTTCATGAAGCTTTACGAATCTTTTGACGTTTTGGTTCGGTTCGTGTATCAAACTGCCAAGGTCACGTGAACTATTGAAATTTCTAATCACTTATGATGTAACGAAGCCTCGTTTACTGAAATCATGTGACTTTGGGTCTCCGAACCACTGATTCGAAACAAAAGATTCACTAGATTTATTCACCATCACTAGATATTGTTGAAAAGTCGTTATTTTGTGTTTTTGGCACACAAAAAGTATTCTTGTCGCTTTATAATATTAAGGTTGACCCACTGTACTCACATGACCTGTTTTAAATATGTTTTAGTATCTTTCTGTTCATCTGAAAGTGTTCATTATCTTTCTGTCAATAGAGACTCACTGAACCATTGGATTTCATCAAAAATATCTTCATTTGTGTTCTGAAGATGAATGAAGGTCTTACGGGTGTAGAACGACATGAGGGAGAGGAATTAATGACACAATTTTCATTTTGTGGTGAACTAACCTTTTAAAATGTGTTTGAAATTAGTCTCTTATGCTCACCAAGGCTCCAATTATTTGATCAAAAATGCATTAAAGACAGCAATATTATGAGATATTACTACAATTTAAAAAGTAATAAACTAGGCGCGACTGTTCAACAATCCAGAAGAGCACAGAGGTACAAAATATGTTATCAAGCAAAGGAATGTTATTGTTTGACTGCTGCTCTGGCTACTAATCTTGAGGAGTAAAATAACTGTTTCCACTCCAAGCATGGATTAAAGAACTGCTGTAACCATTTCAATCAAAGTGGAATTACTACAACAACATTCCACTGAAGAAAGAACAGTAAACACTTCAGAAAGGCTGAAATACACTACACGACTTCTGCTACTTTTTCTGATGTAAAGTCTAGACGAAGGGTTTTCGAACTGTGGGTCGCAGGGTGGGAAAAGGTGGGTCACGCAGTCACTTGGCTGCTGCTAAATTTGTGCTTCAGTGAATGTCAAACACAAACAGTTTAGTCTAGGGTTGCATGATATACCAACATTAAATAGAAATCGCGATATTCCTAAGTGCAATTTTCGAATCGCATGTGCCACAATTGAATTATATAAATATGCGCTGCGTCTTGTAATAACAGTGAGGGTCTCAGAGCGTCTCGCTCCGCATAATTAATCAGAAGAAACTCGTTCACTCCAGATTCTGCGCTGTATTCTGCATGAGATTACATTACACCAGAGACACAAAAGGCTTGTTTCAGGTCTTTTCATCTCTGTCATCTGTTCAACTCACCGCTGTTGTCTTTCCAAGACATATAAAGTATGTTATTTTCATCCCTGTGAGCATTTAGATACCTACCAACACTCAAGGAAACTTTAAAAACCATTTCACATGTACATACACAGAATGGGCATGAGTGCGTTTGAGTTTAACAACATTCGCAGCGCAAATTACAGTTCATATCCGGACTGGAGGGAGCCCAAAATGTCTGTTTGGGGCTCTCAGACTTCATCAAAATATCTTAATTTGAGTTATGAAGATGAACAAAGGTGTTTCAAACAACATAACGGTGAGTAATTCATGACAGATTTAACTAACCCTTTAACCCCCATCATCAAATATCACAGAGGAATAAAACCGCATGCCGACTGCAGAGAACTGAACACTGGCACCAGATAAACAGACCTTTGGATATTCATGTGGCAATACAGCATTTTAATAGCATAACCCAAGAGCATTTCACAAGAAAATCTCTCTTAGAAATGATATCAGTATGTCCCCGAGCCCCACAGTGCTGCGCTTATTGGTCGCCGTTTGTCTCGCACAAGTGAGAAAGGTCCACTGGGTAGTGTTAGAAAAGAGCACGATCATTTTCACCAGTAATGACACTGAACCAGCTGAGACAGAGCTAATAATGAGAAGAATATCAGTTAAGACAACATGACCATATCTTACAGTTTGGAAAAGCAACTCTGTGTATATCTAATTTAAGACGGTCATGTGCTCCAAAGTGTTGCATAAACACAGTCAGTAACCTTACCTGTTTCCATTTCGTATAGTCTGCAAAACAGAACAATAGAGCGCAGTCAAAGAGCCTTGAAAGTGCACAGAGGCCGGTTTCACAGACAGGGCTTAGATTAAGCCAGGATTAGGCCTTTAGTTCAATTTAAGACTTTTAAGTATCTTTTATAAACATGCATCTGTAACTGCTCTTGGCTGATTAACTTTAATAAATTTTAATCAATAGTTATACATTAGAATACAATTTCTGTACCAGAAAATCTCTTCTTTAAGCATACATAACTTGAACAGTACAGTTTATTTCATTTATGTTAATTCTGTTGTATTTATTTGTGTTATTACTTGTAATTTGTTCCTATTTTATAACTTAGTGTTTACTTGTCTAACAATAGTTAAAATTTAAGTGAGTTAATCTAGTAGCTTCTAACCTTATTTATTAAGGTTACATGTATCAAAAACATCAGAAACAATAACTAGGCTTATTTCATGGGCCCATTTTCTTTTCTTTTACTTTATTATTTTTCTATTGTGGGGCCAGTGAAAATTTTGGCAGGGCAAGTAAAATTTTGAACCACTGGCCTGACTGGGCCAATAGAAAAAATCATTGAGCCCTGGCTTAGCTTAGAAATCAAAGGCCCGGTTTCACAGACAGGGCTTATATTAAGCCAGGACTAGGCCTTAGTTGAATTAGGACATTTAAACAGCTTTTATAAACATTATAAAACCCTTATAAAAAAAGAACATGGTGTGCATCTTGAGACAAAATAATCACACTGACATATTTTAAGATACGTTAAAGCAAGTTGCTTTCAGTTAGGACAGCTTAAACTAATTTTAGTCTGGGACTAACTTAAGCCTCGTCTGTGAAACCGGGCAGAAGGGTAGGACACATAAGGGCTGTTGATTTACAGATTTACCTTATGGTGATAAATCAAACTACGCATCCCTAGCTCTAGGACTACTGGTGTACCAAAAGAAACGTTCATTCAACTTAAGCTTTTAATTGGACATTCACCATATAGGCTTTCACTCCATGTCGAGTTGAAATCATTTCCTGCAGCAATTGACAGATGCTTCTGACAGAGCTTAAGTTGTTTTGAACCCTACACAGATGTCAGCTTGTCTGAGTCATGCCAAACAAAAGCAGGTTGTGTAGACACCAGACAGAATACAAGTCAGAACAACTCAAATCAAACCATGCAACGAATTAAATCCCAAGCAACACCCCGTAACCTAATAAGGCCAAGCATGAGCTTCAGGGGCTTAGATGATTTTGACAGAAATATCCAGCCCCAAAATGTGTAGCACATGCTTTTCTTCTTGCTTTTACCATATTAAAACCTTGGC
>CM076075.1:29100937-29105937 GCA_038088235.1 Zacco platypus
CGCACTAAAATCTTTATCTTTAAATCTTTATAGTCGAAGATTTCCATAGCTTAAACAAGATTATAAAAGTAGTGTTGACTTCCTGTGTCCTTGATTAAAGGGAAACATACTGGATAAAAACACTGAAAAACATATTGGTCAACAAGCAATCAGAATATTTGGTTGAAGTGTCCCTTCCTAAAGCCTAAAGTGGTTTCAGCACTGCTTCAGACATTATTATGATAGGTGTAGATAGGTCAACACATATACTTATACAGCTATTTATGACAGACCATTCCGCTGCATAAGAAATATGAAAGAAATAATGAATAATAAAGATATAAGAAGAAATAGTGCTTTGGTAATTCTCAATTGTGAAATGAAATGTTATAATTATGACAAACTAAGTCATAATTCTGAGTTTACAAGTCAAAAATTTGATATACTAAGTCAGAGTTTTGAGCTAAAAATGACAACGTCAAAATTATGATGTCATAAATTATGACAAACTGTAATTGTGACAAACTAAATCAAAATTATAAGATTAAAAAATCTAAATTATGACAAGTCATAATTATGACACTACTATTATGACATGCTGAGTCATAATTATGAGGTAAACGTAAAAAAATCATAAGTCATAAATTTTGACATACTGTTATTATGACAGCCTACTAAGTCATAAAAGATCAAAATTATAACATAAAAAGTCGTAAATTATGACATGCTAAGTCTTAATTATGGCATAAAGGTCATTATTAGATAATTATGACAATATAAAATCATAATTATGACATCAAAATTATGATAGTAAATCAAAACTATGACATAGAAAGTCAAATTAAATTTTTGTATCTCATATTATGATCTTTATATTAGTCCTGTATGTCATAATTATGACCTTTATAATAGTCCTGTATGTCATAATTACAGTGAGTCATAATTTATGAATTATATAATTTGTTTTCTTTTAGCTCTTAGTATGTCATACTTTTGATGTTTTATGTTACAATTTTGACTTTTTATCTCATAATTATGACTTAGGCTATATATATATATATATATAATTACAGTTATTCATAATTCATGACTTATGTCAATTTTTGTTATTTTAACTCATAATTATGACTTAGTATATGATAATTTTTACGTTTTATGTCAGTATTTCAATTTATGGCCCATGTCAAATTTTTTTCTTTTTGCTCTTAGTATGTCATAATTCTATAATTACTACATAATTTTGAAATTTTTGTCACAATTAAGACTTTTTGTGTCATAATTTAGACTTTTTATGTCATAATTTACAAGAGCATTATTATTATTTTATATGGTGGAAATGAGCTTTTACAAACAATCATGTAATCAAATTGTTTTCACTCAAAAAATAACTTGTTGGTCTAACTTAATTCTATTATGACACCTATTTCCACGCATCTGAACTGATTAATTTGAACTTAAACTAGATTAATTGTACTGATGAGTAAAATTCATCCTAATTTAATGAATTGCACCAATTTCATTTGATGTATTTTGTGAATGTTTCCTGAACATGATTCACTCTTGTTGATCCAGCCAGTACTTTTGCTATTCAGATTGGTGCCCTTGTACAGACTTGCGTGAGTTTTCTGTGCTTTTAATAAAATGGCCAGTGCAACACTTGCTTGCATGCTAAGCATAACGTTTGATGCAGTCAAATAATTACTCATCATTGCCATTAGCAGAATTCTAGCTTATTGATTGCAACATAGATTAAATTGATGTAGCCACCCTCAGTCTAACCACAAGCTCGACACTTCACCACAATGGTAACCCCAAAACTATTAACATAACAGAAACTTTTAAATATCAACATAATAGAGCAGTAAACATTAAAAAGTATCTCCATTTTCTCATCTTGCTAAAAACTGCTTAAAATAACATTTTATTTTAACATTTACTCTCCCAGTTCAGGTGCTTTGCAAAGCATGATGGGAAGTGAATGTCCTGTTTGATTGAGTCCTGGTTGGGTTTACTTGATTGAAACATGTTATTTTAACATGAAATCATCAAGTTAAGTCCAAAATTAATCGTTTCAAGTCAATTTAACATGAAGCAATCACGTTTGAACCAGAAACCTAATACAATTGTGTTGAATCAAAATAAGTTGTTTAAATAAACTGAACAGCATCAAAAAATCATTTTTTTGAGAGTGGCGAAGAGGTGAACATCGTCCCTCTGCAATGTCCTGGAAAGGAACCGATAGTTTCGAGTGTTCTCACAGGTGCCGTAATGATCTGTCCATCTGAATAACCTTGTGCATCTTAAAATACCTCCGTCTGATAGCTTACAATCTATTTGCGATTAAACAAATATGCAGGTGAGAACGGCTTCAGCTGTTGACTCCGTAGTGAGACGGTCTTAAGAGTAAAGCACGCGTTGGCTGAACAGTCTGGACATGAAAGCAGCCCACAAAGAATTCTGAAATAATCTCATGAGACACCAACCCACACACTCTTTAAACAGAAACATCTTGCCAACGCAACGTTTAATATTTCAGCGTCAGTATACGAGCAAAAGAGAGAAAGAAGCACTCAGCTCTCAATGTCCTTGTTTTCCTAGTGAGGCATGAACTTGAATAATATTATATAAGCATGCCTCTATTACTGTGAGCTCTACTGATAACAGTTTGTGAGTGAAATGTTCATTTTTACCCAAGAATGCGTGTAAAAATGTGCCGTTTGAGATGGAAAACTATTATAATATGAAAAGAGATATAGTTACTTAACATTAAAGAATATTTCCTCAAAACAGTCCCAACTTTTTAAGGGAAGGAATGAAGTGTTCTGCACCTCAGTGTTTAAAAATGCCCAAAGTTTATAATAAGTGCTCGGCCACGTGAATTTGTATTGGTTCTGATTCATGTCATGTGATCTGCAGTCTGTGTTGACTCATTACTCAGTGCAATTAAAATGATTATAAGGATCCTTAATGGGAATAGTAATTAACACATTCTTCCCACAAGAGCTGGATTACTGAATCTAGTGCACTGCTGAGGGTCATTTCATTTAAACGCCTATTGTTTTGCATTGTGAAAAAAGTTCCAGGAAGCAATTATGAAGTAATTTATTAGACACCAAGAACATATTTCATAAATCTGAGCTGCGCATTTCCTCATTGCATGAATTTTTTTTGCGGCAAGATTCCTGATTCATTCATTTTTCAATCTGCTATTGGAAACAGCAGACACTTCCCTTGACTATCCTTAAAATACGCCTACAAAAGCACACTAAACAAATATGATTCATCCAGAACCCTTTAATAGCAATTTCAAGGCTTTTCACTTCATGTAATTCCACTTCAGATGTCTGTCAGCTGGAAAAGAATCAGACAGTATATAATTCCAAAATAATTCCCCATCATTTTTGGGGGGGAAAAAAGCCTTTATACGAGATAATATCAACCGTTTTCTTTGATGAAAAGTGCTCTGATGAAGAGGACAAATGTTAAACGTGTTGATACTGCAGGCGCATTACAAGTCCTGAGTGGAAATAAACAATCCTCATTACTCATGCAACATCTTTCAGTCTCTCTAAGGATAGAGGCATTTATAAATGTCACGTGCAGGCTTTTGAGAATAAATGATATGAATATCAATGCATTCTCACGGCTCTTCATCACATCTGATCTGTCGTGTCGCTGCGCCAATGTTTTTTTTTTTTTTTTTTTTTTCCAAGAGCACTGCATTGCACCAATGAACTGTTTATTCTAGCATGCACTCTGCAACATTTATTCACAATGTTATATCAAACATAGTTACAGTTATTCAATGCAAAAAAATAAATTGGGGATGAATACATTTGGTGACCAGTGAGTTGAGTCTCACATTTTAAAACTGCTGAGAGGGAGCTCAATTCAAAGCTTTGTCTCGGACAGATGAGAGTTTGTGCCTGAAAGGAAAACTCCCTCATTTCCGAAAACAGTCATTTCTATGCAAAACTTGGCATTTATCGATATAGACGTGTGGCTACAATCAAATCTTACATCAGGTTTCAACTTGTGTACGTAAGTGTCTGAGTTGGCGTGAACTTACGTGAGTGAAAGGATATTGTAAACACAAATGAGTTGACAAAACTCAAAATATTAATGGTAATCAGTTACATCAAAATTTTTAAGTTAAGAAATTCCGTTTTAATTACTCTTAACTTGAAATATTTGAGTAAGCGAATTCATACATGTAACTTAAAATTATCATGTAACCTCAACTTAAAAATATTTAGTAGTGGAAACTTGGTTAAGTTTTCCCGAACTAATTCAATAAATGCTAACTTTCTAATTGCCAACACAATAGCATTAATATAGCCCATAGCAATTGTTGAACAAATTCAGCAATATATATGTAAAAAAAAAAACTTTATCTGTTCTGAAACCAAGCTCTTGCTCCACTTGCTGCACAAAAACTATTATGACACTTAATTTTAGCATTTACTCTCCCTTTTGAGTGTCATGGCAAAGCATTCTGGGAAGCAGAAATCCCATGCAGAGTCCCAATTCGCATAATATCCGTCCTAAATCCGAAATTAGAATTAATGTGTCCCAAATCGTAGTATGTTGAAATGAGTATTCCAAAGATACCCGGATGGTGTAGATCCATGCACACTCTAACGGCAAATATTGCCCATAATACATTGCGCTGTGGACGAGATTTTCAATAGAGCTACAAATACGAATAAAAAGTGTTACGGAAAAAAAAAAAAACACAAACATGACGGATGTGCGAGTCAGACGGTTAAGTAGAGCATTTAAGATAAAGGGGTTTGAGTGATTAATAATTAGTATATAACCTGACGGAAAAATCTTTATTAAATATTATCCACATCTGCAACAGCATTGTAAACTTTCATAACGACGCGTTTGGTCATCAACTTTTAAATGCAGCATTGTGCAAAGACGAGGAGAGTTCTCCTTATGAGAGACCCATGACTGGCAGAATGTGCGACTACTTTTCTCTTCGAAACGGTAGGAATTAAATTTAATTTTACGTG